>JAJMZS010002931.1:0-212615 GCA_023807205.1 Isotricha prostoma | reverse complement strand
TTGCCTATTATGATAACGAAAGATGAAAAAATACATTAAAATACTTAAATGCTAATTTTAAAAACAATCAAATAATTATTTTTACATGTACAAATAGAGAAAAAGAAATATTAGATAGTATGAAATTAAAATACAATTTAATCGAATTATAATGGATAAATGTTATTGAAAATACTGATTAAACAGTGTATAATGTGTTAGTAATTTTTAAAGAATTGAGGAGATTATATGTTTCAAAAACTTGAAGAAGTTGAAAAAAGGTATGAAGAATTAAATAATAAAATAAGTGATCCAGAAGTTATTCAAGATCAGGCAAATTGGCAAAAATATATGAAGGAACACGCATCACTCGTAGATGTTGTTGAAAAATTTAGAGAGTATAAAAAAGCAAAAGCCAATTTAGAAGAAGCAAAAGAAATGCTTAATGATAAGGATTTAAAAGAGTTAGCAGAAGCAGAAATAGAAGAAATAAAAGAAAAATTACCAAAACTAGAAGAAGAACTTAAAATACTTTTAATCCCAAAAGATCCAGATGATGATAAAAATATAATTTGTGAAATCAGAGCAGGAGCTGGAGGAGAAGAAGCTGCACTATTTGCTGGTACATTATTTAGAATGTATTCTATGTATGCAGAAACAAAGCATTGGAAAATTGATATTCTAAATGAGAACGAAACAGAGCTTGGTGGATACAAGGAAATTACGTTTATGATTACGGGTAAAGGCGTATATAGTAGACTAAAATTTGAAAGTGGAGTTCACAGGGTTCAAAGGGTTCCAGATACAGAAAGCAGTGGTAGAATTCATACTTCAACAGCAACTGTTGCAGTACTTCCTGTAGTTGAAGATGTTGAAATTGAAATTAATCCGGCAGATATTAGAATGGAAGTATTTAGAGCATCAGGAGCGGGTGGGCAGCATATTAATAAAACGTCTTCTGCCGTAAGGTTAATACATGAACCAACAGGTATTGTTGCAGAATGTCAAACAGAAAGATCACAAGTTCAAAATAGAGAATATGCTATGAAACTTTTAAAAACAAGATTATATGATATAGAAAAAGAAAAAAGAGATTCAGAACTTGCAAATGAAAGAAAAAGTCAGGTTGGAACTGGTGACCGAAGCGAAAAAATTAGAACATATAATTACCCACAAGGAAGGATAACAGACCATAGAATTGGATTAAGCATATATCAAATGGATAATTTTTTAAATGGAAATATCGATGAAATGCTTGATAATCTTATAGCTGCAGACAGAGCAGAAAAACTAAAAGGTGACCAATAAAAACAATATTACAACAATATTACAAAAATATTACAAAATTATAACATTTCTATTGACATTTTATAAAAAATATAATATTCTAATGAGGAATAAAAAAACTAAAAACGGAGGAAACAAACTTGGCTATCGGTGATATTATTGTAGGTATTGATATAGGAGCATCCAAGGTTACTTCTGTAATAGGAGAGGTTAATAATTTTAATCAAGTTGAAATTATTGCAACTGCAGAATGTAAATGTTTTGGAATGTGTAAGTCAAAAATCACGGATGAAGAAGAGATAGCTTCTGCTATAAGAAAAACAATAACAGAAGTAGAAAATCAGGTAAATATAAAAATAAATTCAGCATATGTTACAATTTTTGGTAAATATGTAACAATAGTACAAAACAGTATTGTAAAAGAAACAAAAGACAAGTTTGCGGGAATTTCTACAAGAGATTTAAATTCTGCAATACTCCAAGTAAGAGATATTGATTTGCCAGAAGATAAAGTAATAGTAGATGTTATAACAAACGAATTCTCACTAGATAATGGTAGAATAGTAGATGATCCAGTAGGTGCATTAAGCGGAGCATTTACAGTTAAAGGACAAGTAATACTTGCAGATAAAGATTTCGTAAGACAATTGGGAAATATCTTTAAAAAAGCTGGCATTGAAATAGATGGTATTATACCAAATGTTTTAGCAGAAAGAAAATTAATTTTAGATAAAAATGAATTAAACGACAATGTAATGATATTAGATATAGGCGCTGAGAATACTGATATAGGTGTATTTAACAGTTCAAGCTTTATCTACACGAACACTATTCCATTAGGTGGAGACAATATTACAAGAGATATTGCACAAGTGTTTAATGTCTCAGATGAAGAAGCAGACAGATTAAAAAGACAATATGGATTAGCTTTAAAATCATTTATAGACAATGATACAGATATTGTTTTAAATACATATAAAGGCGAAGAAAGAACAAAAACAATTAAAAGTTCAGACTTAGTTGCAGTAATAGAAGCAAGAATAGAAGAAATATTCACATTAGTCAATAAAACAGTAACAAACGCAGGCGTAAAGGGAGCAATAAATAACGTTATTTTAACAGGACAAGGAATTACAAGCATTGCTAAAAGCGATGTTGTTGGTAAAATAATCTTAAATATTCCTGTAAAAATATCAACTGGGAGATTTATATCTACAATTAAACCAGCTTATAGATCAAGCTATGCTTTAGTTAGATATATTTCAACAAGACCTTTCGCAAAAAATGTTTCAAGCAATATTGATACAAAATCAAAAGACAACATTTTTAAAACACTAATGGAAAGAGTAAAAGAGTTTTTCTATACTTAAGTTATAATTTTTAGATAGAAACAAAGAAGGAGGAAAATATCGTTATGATGGAAACAGAAAACGAAGAAAACAATTACATGATGGATGGAGTAGCAACAATAAAAGTAATAGGTGTAGGTGGAGCTGGAAATAACGCAGTAAACAGAATGATTGAATCTGGAATAAAAGGTGTAGAATTTATTTCAATAAACACAGATAGACAAGCACTTCAACTATCAAAAGCTGGTACAAAAGTTCAAATAGGTGAAAAAATTACAAGAGGACTTGGAGCAGGAGCAAATCCAGATATTGGAGCGCAAGCAGCTGAAGAAAGCAAAGCTGAAATAGCAGAATTATTAAGAGGAGCTGACATGGTATTCGTTACAGCAGGAATGGGTGGAGGAACAGGAACTGGCGCAGCCCCAATAGTTGCAGCAACTGCTAAAGAACTTGGAATTTTAACAATAAGTGTTGTAACAAAACCATTCACATTTGAAGGAAAGAAAAGATTAAATCAAGCAGAACGTGGAATTGCAAGCTTGAAAGAAAAAGTTGATACATTAGTAGTAATACCAAATGATAAACTACTTCAAATAATAGACAGAAGAACATCAATAGTAGAAGCATTCAAAATGGCAGATGATATTCTAAGACAAGGTGTTCAAGGTATATCAGATTTAATTTCTGTACCAGGATTAATTAACCTAGATTTCGCAGATGTTAAAACTGTAATGTTAAATACAGGTATGGCTCATATGGGAATAGGAAGAGCAAGTGGAGAAAACAGAGCAGAAGATGCTGCAAAACAAGCTATTCAAAGTCCACTACTAGAAACATCAATAGAAGGAGCTAGAGGAGTTATTATTAATATCACAGGTGGTAATGAATTAGGATTACAAGAAGCAAATACTGCAGCAGAATTAGTACAAAGAAGTGTAGATCCAGAAGCAAATATTATATTTGGTGTTGTAACAGATGAATCATTAGGTGATGAAATTGTAATAACAGTTATTGCTACAGGATTTGAAAAAGAACAAAACATTTCAACAATTGGTGTAGAAAATCTAGTAAACAAAACATGGAATCAAAAAATAAATTCTATTCCACCAGTTAAAGACAATAGAGATAATCAAAACGATTTAGACATCCCTTCTTTCTTAAGAAAAAAAGGAAATAAAGTATAAAAACATTTAAAAATAAGAATAAAGAAAAGAAATAATCTAAAAAAATAGATTATTTCTTTTTTTCGCGTGCAAGAAAAGACAAATTTTTAAAAGCAATTGTAATAGAATAAAAACAACAACTTGCCTCATTTATTAAGAAAGGCTGCATATGAGGAACACAGACAATTGGGAAGGTTCTAAAGAATTAGAAAAGGAGGTGGCTTGCAAAAAGATATAATGACAATTTATATAGACATAATCTTCCTAGAAAACCTATTTATGAATTATATTATTTTATTTGCAACAGGAATAATACTAAAAACTAAATTTAAAATAATAAGAACTTGCATTTCAAGTATTATTGGGGCACTATATGCTATTTTGATGTACATATACGAAATGGAAATATACTCTAATTTTTGCTTAAAAATATTATTATCTCTTGTAATAGTAGAAACTGCATTTAATCCCAAAACATTAAAATTATTTTTAAAATATCTAATTATTTTTTATTTAACTTCATTTACATTTGGAGGAGTTGCATTTGCATTAATATACTTTATAAATCCATCAAGAGTAATATTTAGCAATGGAAAATTAATAGGGATATATCCAATAAAAATGATCCTATTAGGAGGAATTTTAGGATTTATCATAATTGTTGTATCATTTAAAAACATTAAGAAAAAACTTACTAAATCAGATATGTTTTGCGATATAGAAATATGTATTAATGGGAACAGTAAATGTTTAACATCAATTATAGATACAGGAAATTTTTTAAGAGATCCTATTTCAAAAGCACCAGTAATTATTATAAGTAAAGAGAGCTTAAGAAATATTTTGCCAGATGAATTGCTAGATAATATAAAAGAAATAGTTATGGGCGATGATATTAATCTGGGAGAATATATAGAAAGAATAAGATTAATACCATTTTCATCATTAGGAAGAGAGAACGGATTGCTATTAGGAGTAAAGCCAGATATGGTTTTAGTAGATTACCAAGACAGTATAATTTATATAAATAATGCAATTATTGGAATATCTACAAGAACTTTAAACAAAGAAAACAAGTACCAAGCTTTAATTGGGCTTGAGGCAATAGAAAGCAGAGGAGGAATAATCAATGAACATTTTGAAAATATTGAAATCTAGAATAAATACGATTTATGCAAAATACATAAATATGGAAGAAATAGAGAATCTTCCAATATTCTATATAGCTGGAAGCCAGAGCTTGCCACCTCCACTTCTTCCAGAAGAAGAAAACGAAATGTTAAAAAGGTTGGCAGAAAATGATTTAGAAGCAAGACAAACATTAGTTGAAAGAAACTTAAGATTAGTTGTATACATAGCAAAAAAGTTTGAAAACACGGGAGTCGGAATAGAAGATTTAATTTCAATAGGAACAATTGGCTTAATGAAGGCAATTAATACTTTTAATCTAAGTAAGCAAATCAAGCTTGCTACCTATGCGTCAAGATGTATAGAAAACGAGATATTAATGTATTTAAGAAGAAGCAATAGGATAAAAGGAGAGATTTCAATAGACGAGCCATTAAACCAGGATGGTGATGGAAACGAATTATTACTCTCAGATATTTTAGGAACAGAGCCAGACATTACATCAAGAAGAATAGAAGATGAAGTTGATAAAATACTATTAAAGTCAGCAATTTCAAAATTAAATAATAGAGAAAAAAACATAATGGAGTTAAGATTTGGATTTATAAATGGAGTAGAAAAAACACAAAAAGAAGTGGCAGATATGCTTGGAATTTCACAAAGCTATATATCAAGATTAGAAAAGAAAATAATGAATAAAATGAAAAAAGAAATAATGAGCAAAACAGGATAGAAAATAACTTAAAAAATAAATTAACTTTTGGTGTTGAAAAAAAATATAATATATTGTACAATAAATACATAAATTAAAGGATGTGGTGCAAATGAAAATATATGATAAAGAAATATATAATAAACAAGAGAGTATAAAAACAACAATTATTATAATAATTGCCTTTTTAATAGGCATGGTTGTAGGATATTTTGCAACATCACTTGGTAAGGCAGGTGTTCAAACTAATAATCAAATGCAAATAAGTAATAGTATTGTTTTAAATAAATAAGTGTTAAAAATTTGGTACATATTTTAGTTCGTTATCTTCTAGGTCTTGAATATATCCATTTTCAAGACCTAATTTTTCTGCAAAAGATTTTATTTCTTGCAATTCATCAGAATTTATTTTCCTATTTATTTCATTATATTTCCCAGCATTATAAGTAGGGAAATACTGAGCCATAATACTTACATATGTTTCTTTTGGCATGTTTTCTTTTATCCATAAAAGTACATTTTTACTGTTTTCTATATTATTTGGTAAGATTAAATGCCTTATAATTATTCCTTTTTGAATTAAATTTTTTTCATTAAATTTAGGAAGGCCGACCTGATAATACATTTCCAAAATTGCTTTAGATGCTATTTCAAAGTAGTTATTTATATTTGAATATTTTTTTGAAAGCGAATTATCAAAATATTTAAAATCAGGCAAATATACATCAATATAGCCATCTAACATTTTAATTGTATCAATGTTTTCATAACCATTAGAATTATATATTATAGGCAGTTTTAGCCCATTCGATTTTGCTATTTTTAAAGCTTCTATTATATGGTACACATATGGTGTTGGGGAAACTAAATTAATATTTTCTGCACCTTTCTCTTGCAAATCCAGAAAAGTTTTAGCTAGTTCATTTATTGATATTTCGTTGCCTGATCCGAAGTTGACTAATTTTGTAATTCTGGCAGTATACACAATTTAAATTACAGTTGGAAAAAAACACTGCACCAGAGCCATTACCACCACTTATGCAAGGCTCTTCATAGTAAAAAAGTGAAGAAAGAGCGATTTTAATATTTTTTCCACATTTACATCTTCCAAGTTCACCTTTAATTCTATTTATACCACAAGAATGTGGGCATATATTACATTTATCTAACATTTGTATATTCCTTTCTAAAATATAATAGCATAAATTAATTAAACTCTCAAGAATAAAAAATAAAGCAATGCATATAATTAAAAGTGAAGAAAAATTAATCAAAGTATTGACAAGGATGGAAAATGAGAGTATACTAGTTAAGTATTTTAAATATCGCGGGGTGGAGCAGTTGGCAGCTCGTTGGGCTCATAACCCAAAGGTCGATAGTTCGAGTCTATCCCCCGCAACCACGTCGCAGCTAGCTAAAAGGCTAGCTGTTTTTTTATCAAAAAACAGCAACAGCCTTAGCGCTGCTGCTCCTTTTCCGAAAAAAGTATCGCTTGCGCTAACAACTTTTTTCGGTTTTTTAGATTGCTTCTTAAGTCCCATCCCGCAATATTATTTACTATTCACCATTTATTATTAACTAAAGGAGTAGTAAAATTCTCCACATCTAATGAAAAAAATCAATAATTTAACGAAAAAAATAAAAAAACACTTGACAAACGTAAAAACAGTGCTATAATTAAATTAACGATAAACGTTAAATAATTTATTTAGGAGGTTGATTATGAAAAACTCAAATATTAAAAAAATTAACACAGCGGGGTTATTTGGCTACATTATTTCTATTATTCTTATTATTGGTACAATTGCAGGGATGGTTGGTATTGCTATAGGGACAGTAGGTGCAATTACTGTTGCAAAAGAAAACATCAATGTTAAGGTAGTAACTAATATCGATATTAATTCAACAGGGAATTTTCTAAAAAAACTAAATTCATTTATTTTTATTGATGGAATTGAAGATTTAGAGACTCTTACTGAAGAGGCTAAAAATGGTATTAAATTAAATGATTCTGATATTTCAGAGTTAAAGGTTGAAGAAGAAAATGGCGGGCTTGTTATAAATGCTAAAACTAATGAAATTACAATTAGCATGAAGAAAATTACTGTTGCTTTAATTCTAGCTTTTATATTCCTTGGCATAATTACTGTCACATTATATATGGTAAAAGCTTTAATGAAAGCATTAAAAAATTGTGAAACACCATTTTCTGAAGATGTTATTAAAAAAATGAGCCGTTTTGCTACTTCTCTTGTTTGTACTGTTGTACTAAAAATTATCTTTAGTGGTTTATTGTCATCTTTAATATCTAGCTTTAGTTATAAGCCAACTATTAATTTAGGAAGTATTTTACTAGTAGCCGTTATTTACATTTTAATTATTGTGTTTAAATATGGTGCAGGTCTTCAACGTGAATCAGACGAAACACTTTAAGAAGGTGATAATATGGGGAAAATAATATTAAGATTAGATAGAGTAATGGCAGATAGAAAAATAAGCCTAAATGAGTTATCAGAAAAGGTGGGAGTAGCCAATGTTAATCTATCAAAATTAAAAAATGGTCATGTAAGTGCAATAAGATTTTCAACTCTGATTGCACTATGTGAAGCTCTTAATTGCCAACCAGGTGATATTATAGAATATGAAAAATAGATTGGTAAAAACAGCTAGCTTTTGGCTAGTTGTTTTTTTATAATATTTATTTTTTAAAAATCCAAAAATTTCATTAATTTTTTTTAGAAATTTTTATTGACAAAAAAATCACGCTTTGTTATGATAATTTCGTAATATTATAATTTGAAAAATACATTATATATATTTTACTAAAGATTTAAGGGGGAATAGACTTATGATGAAGAACAAAAAATTAATTGCTATGATTATTTCTTTTATCATGGTAATTAGCAATTTTACAGGAATATTTAGCAATATTTCATTTGCGGTACAAGAAAACGTAACAGTTGTTTTTAGTGCAGATAGTGATGATAATATTCATCTTAAGGAGGATGGAAAAACATTAAACTATACTTGCAGTGATAATAGTAGCTATGATTTCCAATTAGTCCAAAATGGTGTAGCTCTTACACTTACACCAAATTACAATCAAAATGGTAACACATATACAGCTACAGGAATTTCATCAAATGAAAATTTACATATAGTATCTCCATTTGTTAATTTGGGTATGGTACGTGTAGCATATGATGGTAATCCTTTACCAATGACTCCAGAACAAGGACACGAAGAAGGACCTTTCTCTTCAACGAGTTTAGACGAAGTAGACGATGTAAATCATTATCAATTCAGAATTGAAGAGGTACATAACGGAGGGAACTCAGGAAATCATGGAGATATGTCAGAAAGGGAATTTACAGTAGATTTTAGACCAGCATCTTGGACAATAGAAAAAGGTACACAAAATGAAACAACAACAGCTTCTGTAGCTGGAAAAGATATTACTAACGGAACGGTTACAATAACAGGAGAAACTGAAATTTCATTATCAAATTGGCATTCAGATTTAATGGAAGCAATTGTTACAGTAATAGATGATGGTTTTAGTACAAGATTAAATGTAAGTGAAGATGGAAAAACCAAAATAATGGATGCTGAGGCAGAACATATACCAGATGGTACTCTTGCATTTAGTGTAGTATTAAAAGAAGAACATCACGATGACCAACCACAAGATATGAATGAATTAATATATAATGTAGATTTTAGACCTGCAACTTGGGAAATAAGAAATAAAACAGTTACAGCAACGGTAGAAGGACAAAATGATTTAGAAAGTTCACCAGTAGATATACAAGGTAATGCTATAATAACATTAGATGGTTTTGATGGGACTCTTATGGAAGCTGTAGTAACGGCACTAGAACCAAATAAAGAACCAAATGAATGTTTTAGTACAAAACTAAATGTTGATGAAGAAGGAAAAACATGTATAGCAAATATTAGATCAGGTGTTCTACCAAATGATTTACCACTTATGTTTCATGTACAAAGAAGAACAAGTGATGGACCAGAATACAATTTACCAGAACCAAATACCAGTGCTAATATAACAGTAAGTGGTGGAAATGTTTGTGAAATACCTTATATAAATGCAAGAATTGCGATAAATGGATTTGGAATTTGGCTAGATGATCCAGCGCAAAACCCTGAATTAGGAGACGAAATCCCAGCATCAATTACAGTAAATAATTTTGAATATGCTTATGATACAGAGCATGATAATGGAAAAGATGTAATTACTTTTTCAGCGATATTTATAAATAAATATATTGGAAAAATTAGCATAAATGGTACACAATATGATATTCCAATAGATTATAGTAATAGAACGGAATGGTTAAATCATTATAGTCATCAAGAAGTTGGATTTGATATTCAAGTTGATAGAGCCGAAAACTATAATATAGTAGTAAATATGGCTCCAATGGAAGGAGAATATCAATATATAGGAAACTTCTTATGGACAGATGATCCAGCAGAATCAGAATCAGATTTATATATTGGAAATTCAACACTTGAAGTAGTAAGTGTAACATATGAATTTGATGGACAAGAAATATATGTAGAAGAACAGGATTTGGCAGATGATCCACATATAGAATATGATCCATATGGAGTTTATGGAAGCTTAGTTGTACCAGAAGGCGCAACATGTATGATGAGAATCACACCAGATTATGGATATCAAGTAACATCTTTTGGCGTTAATGGAGGTGAAATAGTTACAGGAGATGCAATTTCAGTATTCCAATTTCCAATTCATAGAGGAAACTTCCATTTGATGGCACAGGTAACAAAAGTAGATGATGCTGTAAATGCCAGATCTGAAAAAGTACAAGCAGGTACAGTTGAAATAGGTCAAAATGAAATAGACTCAGGAACAGTTGTATTATCAGTAGATGATATAGTTCCAACAGGTGTAAAACAAGAAAAATTTGAAGAAATAGCAGGGGATTATACAGTAAATGATTACTTAGAAATCAATTTAGACCAGGTATTCTATAAAGGAACATCAGAAAATGTATGGATGGGTGAGCACCTAAGTGACTTAAACGAAAAAGCAACAATTAATTTAGAATTAGCAGAAGATTTAGATAATAAATCAATAATAGTAGTACATAATATAAAAGATGGAGAAGAATTTGAAGTAATTGAAATAGAATCATATGACCCAGATACAAACAAAATTACATTTAAAGCAGACTCATTCTCAAGCTATGCAATAGCAATAAAGGATAAACCAGCAGATCCGGAAAATCCAGATAATCCAACAGATCCAGAGAATCCAGTAGATCCAGAAAATCCTGACAACCCAGCAGATCCAGAAAACCCAGATAATCCAAATAATCCTGAAGAGCCAGAAGAACCAAAAGCACAAGAACAATATATTGTAACATCAGGAAATTTCGTAGCAATATTCTCTGATGATGAGGGACATGAATTTGAATTATCAGTACAAGAATTAATGAATTTAACAGCTGAACAGCTAGAAGCATTTGATATTACTGAAGAAGAATATAAAGCTGCAGTAGAAGCTATAACAGAAGCTTTAAAAGAGTATGGTACAATATTAAATGTATATGAAATTCATGTAGATGATGAAGACGAAGATTATTCACACTTTGGGGAATTAACATTTAAAATAAAAATGACAGATGAAATGAAAAAATACAATTCTTTCAAATTCATTTGTATTGACAACGAAACTATTAAGAAAGAAGATATAGTAGATTTAGATGTAGAAGATGGATATCTTGTAGGTCATTTGTTCCATTTAAGTAATTACGCATTAGTTGCAAAAAACATAGAGAATACAGATAATACATCAACAAATTCATCTACAACAGAAAACACAACAGACGCAACAAAACCTACTGAAGAAGCAAAGACAAATAATCCAAAAACAGGCGACAATATAATGATTTTCGTTTCAATGTTTATTATTTCAATTATAGGAACAGCAGTTGTTATAAAGAAAAGAAAATAGAATAAATTAAACAATAATGGATGGGCTATAGCAAAAAAAGCTTAGCCCATTTATTTATAATAAGAAGGTGCATTATGAATCAAAAAAAGGGGAAACACTCTAAAAAGAGAAGAATAAATTTATTAAGATTCTTAATTTTGATTGTATTTATAGTAATGTTTCTTGTATCAGGTTTTCATATATTAAAATGGATAAGGGAAAATAAGAAGAATAAGAATATAAAAGAGGACATATTAAGTAATATAACATTAAAGGAAAATGAGATAGTGGTTGATTTTAACGAATTGAAGAAAACGAATTCAAATACAGTTGCATGGCTTAAAGTAGAAAATACCAACATAGAATATCCTGTAGTTAAAGGTAAAGATAATTCCTTTTATCTAACACATAGCTTTGATGATAACTATAATAGCGCAGGTTGGATTTTTGCAGACTATAAAAACAAATTTGATGGTACAGATAAAAACATAGTAATTTTCGGGCATAATAGAAGAGATGGAAGCATGTTTGGTACATTACAAAATGCTTTGGGTAAAAAATGGTATACAAATGAGAATAATAAATATATAATATTAATTACAGAAAATAAAAGCTATAAATACGAAGTTTTTTCGGTTTACAAAATAAAAGATGAAGATTATTATATAACAACCGGATTTGATAATAATGATGAATTTAAAGAGTTTATAGAAACACTAAAAAATAGAAGTAAATATGATTTTGGAAACACTGTTGAAAAGTGGGACAAGATTTTAACATTATCTACATGTGATAACAACAATAAATATAGAGTAGTTTTACATGCAAAAAGAATAGAAGAATAAAAAACAAGAGACAAAAATGTCTCTTGTTTTTACCTGTACTTTACACGTCTTTTCGAACGAGGTAAGGTTTGTCCTCGATTCGAAAAGTAAGATCAATTTCACCGGTAATAATTTTAGAAATGACACTTTGGGCAAGTTCAAGACTCATATTTTTCCGTTCAGGATATATGGCCATTATGTTTCCATAAATGTCATACTTCATTATTTTACCATTGCGTTTAACATAAATCCACACCTTACAGGGCCGTACATAGTGCCTGGGGCTACCATTTGAATTATATACTATGGAGTACCCTTTTGCTTTCCAGTCCGGGATAACAGTATAACGGTTGATTTCAATCTGTTCAGATTCTTCATACATAAAGCCTATAAGTTTTATACGTTTCATTTTCTGCCTCCTTAGCACAGGTTTAGTATAAACACCAATTATAGTGATTGTAATTATTATACAGCCTTATTAAAGTTATGTCAACAAAATTTCTTGAGGAATTAAAGCAACAAGTAGAACAGATTGAAAAATTAATAGAGTTTGTGATATTATTATTATAAGAATATGCTGTAAATAAAAAAGGAGGGTTTTATGCCTAATATAAATGATTATTTGGTATGGAGGGGAGATATCCCAATAAACAATGAATTTCCATTTAATGAAGTGGATAGTATGATTTTAGCAAGATTTTCATATTTAAGATTTGACAAAATCAAAATGGGAACGCAAGAAACAATAGAATCTATTTCAAATAAAATGAAGAATTTAAAAAATGAAGAATTTTTATTTAATGGAGATAAAGAATTAATTACAAATTTAGGTAAATCTGATAGGTTTAAAAACATGAATGTTACAGATTATGTGAAAAATGATAACAAGAAAAATGAAGAGCAATTTGGTGCTATTACTGTTCACTTATCAGAAGACGAGTTATATATAACTTTTATAGGCACAGATGCTACAATTGTTGGCTGGAAAGAAGATTTTAATATGGCATTTATGGAGCACGTTCCATGCCAGATAACAGGTAGAGCGTATTTAGAAAATATTGCAAAAAAATATAGTAAAGCAAATATAAGGATTGGCGGACATTCTAAAGGTGGAAATGTTGCAATTTATTCTGCAATTACAGTAGATAAAGCTATTCAAGATAGGATAACAAAGGTAGATAATTTTGATGGACCAGGATTTAGTAAAGAAATTATTGCGAAATATCAAAATTTGGGTATTATAAAAAGAATAGAAACCTTTATCCCACAAGATTCAATTATTGGAAGACTTTTAAACCATAAAGAAAAAATTACAGTAGTTTTAAGCAAAGAAAAAGGAATATATCAACATGATATATATTCTTGGCAAGTGCTAGATAGAGAAATCATTAAAGAAAGAAGGAATACTAATAATAGCGAAAATGTAAATAAAATAATAAGCAATTGGTTAGAAACTACAAGTAATGAACAAAGACAAATATTTACAGATTCAATATTTGAGTTGATATATTCAGCAGAGGTAGACACATTTAAGGAAATTACATTTTCAAAAAGTATTCCTAAAATGATGCAAAAATATAAAACTATATCATCTGAAGACAAAAAAACTATAACAGATATGTTAAAAATATTTATTATTTCATATTTTAATGTAATAAAAGAAAGTCATTTAGGCAAAATTGAAAATTTAATTGAATCATATAAAAAATCTTTAAAATAAATAATTTTAGAAACATATTAATTTAAAATTTTTAGTTCATATTTAAGTTGAAAAATGAGTAGGTTTATGATATAATATTTAAGATTCGGGAAAACCGAAAATAAATTAAGGAGAACTTTTTATGAGTAAACATCGGAAGCATCATGTGCCAATTGGCGCAGCAGCAGACATGCTGAAAATGACGAAATTCCCTACTCCTGCACAGATAGGCTACATTGCCGAAAAGGGTAAAAAAGTACCTCGTGCAGCACCTGAAAATGGTAAAAAGATTATAATCCCTCGTAGACAGGGATAACTCCTCACCGGCTCACGTTATGTGAGCCGGTATTTTTCAAATAAAAAGAACATTCTTTTGTAAAAAATCTAAATGTTTACTTGATTTTTAGGTAAACACATTGTATAATTTTTTAAAAGATAAAAGAAGCAGGATGTAGATTTTTATAAATTTACTAATTCGGAGGAATAAATGAAACTAAAAATTAAAAAAGAAAACATACTAAAATTTGCTAAAAAACGTAAAACTGAAATATTGATAGTACTTGCTATACTAATTGTAGCCATAATAAGTACAGTGATAATAGTAAATAAAAATAAATCTAATAGAGGTAACTCAATTTCTAATTTACAAAACAAAGGAATAGCAACTGCTAATGGAAGTACAGCTTATTACAATAAATTTGGCAAAAAGATAGCAATATATAAGTTAGGATTAAACAGTAATAAAGAAACTAAAATTAAAAATACTGAGGGATATTATTTAAATTTATACAAGAATTCACTTTTTTATTTGGAACAAGAAGAAGGAACTAATTTATTTAATATAATAAAGTCAAAATTAGATGGAAGCGAGAGAGAAAAATTAGTAAGGGAAGTTGACAACAATGTAATTACAGTTGCTGATGGATGGGTATATTATTTTAAAGATAAGGTATTATATAGAATAAAAACTAATGGAAAAGACAATATGAAGGTTATAGAAGATGTAGTATTAAACTATGGGATAAATAAGAATTTTATTTATTTTATTTATAACAATGGTGAAAGAAATATACTAGCAAGAAAAAATTTACATGATGGTAGCTTATTAAAATTAGCAGAAAATGTTACAAAAGACTTTGAAATAATAGGAAATAAAATATATTTTATAGATCAAAAGTATAATACAGATGAATACGATTATAATTATTCATTATATAGAATGAAATTAGATGGAAGAAATAGAAAACAAATTCTTTCATTGCCTAATAGTGTAGAAAATATAAACATTACAAAACACGCTATATTCTATGCAATAGATAATAATAATGCATATAATATCTATAAGTTAAAATATAAGGAAACTGAGCCTACATTAGTTAAGGAAACAAGATTAAAACCTTATATAGTAAATATTGGGGAATGGATTTTTTATTCAGACTTAAATGATAATCAGGAAATGGAAACATTTAGAATTAAAGGAGAATAAATATGCAGGTAAGTTATAATGGAATTTCTATAGATGTAAAAAAGGGGACAAAAGTAATTGATTTATTAAGAAAAGAAATAGAAAGTAGCGAAATAAAAGTTGTAGGGTGTAAATTTAACAATGAAGTAAAAAACTTAAATTTCGAAATTAATAAAGATGGCAAGATTGAACTTATAGATTTAACTGATAAAGATGGTATGAGAATATATAAGAGAGGACTTATTTATATAATAAGTAAGGCATTTAAAGAATTATATGATGATGTAAAAATAACAATAGATTATCAGCTATTTCACTCAATGTATTGCACATGTGATAATATAAAAATTACAGATGAAGTAATAAAAAAGGTTAAGGAAAAAGTAAATGACATTATAGAAAAAGACTTACCAATTGAAAGAAAAGTAATGACAAAAGAAGAAGCAATAAAATTTTACGAAAAAGAAAAAACACTTAAAGGGAAATTACAGTTAGATTTAAAAAGGAAAAAGGGTGTAACACTATACTATTGTGAAGATTACTATAATTATTTTTATGGAGTTCTTCCGATTTCTACCGGGTTTATTACTAAATATGATATATCAAAATATAATGAAGGGTTTTTAGTAAGATATCCAAATGAAGTTCACCCAGACAAATTAACTGATTTTGTAGATACACCAAAATTATTCAATACATTAAAACACTATGAAGATGTACACAAGATTTTAAATATAAACACATTATACAAACTAAATACAGTTATAAAAAGTGGGAAAATCTTAGAGCATATATTGTTAGATGAAATGCTACACGAGAAAAAAATTGCTGAAATTGCAGATGAAATTGCAAAAAATAACAAAATAAAATTAATAACCATTGCAGGACCTTCATCTTCTGGGAAAACTACTTTTGCAAAAAGATTAGAAGTTCAATTAAAAATCAATGGTATAAAACCAAAAATAATATCTGTAGATGACTATTTTGTAGAAAGGAAAGATACACCTAAAGATAAAAAGGGTAATTATAATTTTGAAAGTATAGATGCAATAGATAAAAAACTGCTTAATAGTAATCTAATAAAACTTCTAAATGGTGAAGAAATAGATGCACCAACGTTTGATTTTCATGAAGGAACTAAAAGATATTTAGGAAAGAAAATGAAATTAGAGCCAAATGAAGTATTAATTATGGAAGGGATTCATTGCTTAAATGATGAGCTAACATATTTAATACCAAAAGAGAATAAGTTTAAAATTTATATTAGTGCATTAACAGTTTTAAATATTGACTACTACAATAGAATTTCAACAACAGATACAAGACTAATAAGAAGAATTGTAAGAGATCATCAATTTAGAGGATATTCTGCAGAACATACTCTTAAAATGTGGCCATCAGTTAATCAAGGAGAAATAGAAAATATTTTTAAGTTTCAAGAAGAAGCTGATATAATGTTCAATTCATCATTAATTTATGAATTAAGCGTTTTAAAAACATATGCAATGCCATTATTAAAACAAATAAAACAAACGTCACCAGTATTTTCAGAAGCAAAAAGACTATATTCAATGCTTTCATATTTTGAGCCAATAGATAGCATGTTTGTTCCGCAAAATTCTTTGCTTAGAGAATTTATCGGAGGAAGCATATTTGAATAATTATATATGAAGACATAAAAGAGCCTATAATATATAAATGTTTGAAAGATATCGGCTGCGATTGGAGCATGTTTAGAATTTCTATAAAATTTATGGAATATAGTTCACGTCGAGCCGAAGGCGAGGACTAAGTGAAAAAGGTTTCAGAAATTTTAGTAGAAATTCTTAATGTGCGTATTGAGCTTTAGATATCTTGAAAAAATTTAAATATTATAAGCTCTTAAAAACAAGAAATATAAGGGTGAGGAAAATGAAAAAATTGTTTACAAAAATAGATGAAGAATTTATTTGTGAAAACTGTGGCAAGAAAGTAGAAAAATTAGGATATACCTCGAGAGACCATTGCAATTACTGTTTATATTCAAAACATGTTGATATAAATCCAGGAGATAGGGAAGAAACTTGCCATGGAATACTAGAACCAATAGATGTTGAAATCAGTAACAAAAAAGGATATGTTATTGTATATAGGTGCAAAAAATGTGGTGCCTTAAGAAAAAATAAGGCAGCCACAGATGATAACATGGATGAAATTTATAAAATCTGTAAGAAAAAATTATTCTAAATTTTGAAGTGCAGCAATTCTATCTTCTATGCTAGGATGTGTAGAAAATAGATTTGCCATTTTTTTTACTCCATTGGCACTTTTAAATGGATTAACAATATACATATGGGCAGTAGCTTTATTTGCCGTATCTAATGTGTGATTATCACTATCTAATTTTCTTAAAGCAGAAATTAGCCCATCTGGATTTCTAGTAAATTCAACAGAGGTTGCATCTGCCAAAAACTCTCTACGTCTTGAAAGTGCAAGTTGCATTAATTGACCAAGTAAAGGTGATAAAAGCAAGAAAATAAAGCCAATAATCATAAGAATTGCAGAACCACCGTTATTATCACGGTCACGGGAAGTTCTAAAAATTCTTCTTGTAAAGATATCAGAAAGCATTACAACAAAACCAACTAAAACAGCAACAACACAAGAAAGCCTTATATCATAATTTTTAATATGACTCATTTCATGTGCAATTACGCCTTCTAATTCATAATAATTCATCATATTAAGTAAGCCTGTTGTAACGCAGATAATTGCATTTTCTGGATTTCTGCCAGTAGCAAAAGCATTTGGCTGATCTGAATCTATTACATAAAGCTTAGGCTGGTGAGTAAGACCAGATGATACCATAAGAGCTTCTAATATATGAACTAACTTTCTATCTTCTTCTAGGGTAGCAGGCCTTGCACCAGATGTTTTTAAAACAATCTTGTCAGAGTTATAGTATGATACACCAGTTGTAAATATTGAAAAAGCAAAAGCAATAAGTAGTGCTGCTGGTCCTGAAAAATCAAAGGCCAAACATACATAATAAATTATAAGTGAAACAAAAACCAAAAAGCAAAACACTATAAATCCAGATTTAATCTTATTTTTTTTAATATCTTCAAACATAAAATCACCTATTTTTAATTGATTTTTTTCAAATATCCATGCATATAAAAAGCTTTAATATACATTATCAAAGAAAAGATAGTACTTAAAATAGCTAAATAGTAAATTGGTTTATCAATATGTAGTAAAAATGCCGGTAGATTAAACTTAGCTAGCAGTTTTATAACAAGAGAAACAACGATTGCAACGTAAAATAACACTGTAGCAAGTTTCCCATACCATCTGCTTGAAACAACTAATTCTTTTCCATAAAGGAAAGATGCCCCAGAAACCATTATAAATTCTTTGCCGATTACAACAAGTAATATCCAAAGGGGTATAATATTTCTAATTACAAGTGATGTAAGAATGGCAATTTGGGTGGCCTTGTCTGCGACAGGGTCAATTAATTTCCCAAAATCTGAAATATAATTAAATTTTCTTGCTATTAAACCATCTAATATATCTGTTATTCCAGAGATAGTTAAAAATATAATTGTTGTAATATAATCACCATTAATAGCAGAAATTACAATAAAACGTATAAGTAAAAATCTACTTATTGTTAATGCATTAGGTACATACTTAAACATATATTATTCCTCCGAATTGTTAGCAGTAAATGATAATTTGTTATCTATGCAATCTATTTTTAATTTAGAATAAGGAAGTAATTCGCTTTTTAAAATCATATCTGCAATTTCATCTTCTATTAATCTTTGAATAGCACGTCTTAATGGCCTTGCACCATATTTTAAATCTGTTCCATGTTCTAAAATATATTGTTTTGCTTCATTAGTTACTTCTAGAGTTATCTCTTTGTCTTCTAATGCTTTAGATGTTTCCTTTAATAATAAATCTACAATTTGTAAAAGTTCATCAGTTGTAAGACTATTAAATACAATGATTTCATCAACGCGATTTAAAAATTCTGGTCTAAATATTTCCTTTAAAGCACTTTCAACTTTAGATGAAGAAAATCCATTATGGTTAAAACCTATTGCATTATTGTTTAAATTAGAACCCGCGTTAGATGTCATAATTATAATTGTATTTTCGAAACTTACAGTGTTTCCTTGGCTATCTGTCAATTTTCCATCATCCAATATTTGCAATAAAATATTAAATACATCAGGATGAGCTTTTTCAATTTCATCTAATAATATAATAGAATAAGGTTTCCTTCTTACTTTTTCTGTAAGCTGACCGGCATCATCATAACCAACATAGCCAGGAGGAGAACCAATTAATTTAGATGTAGAATGACTTTCCATATATTCAGACATATCTATTCTAATTATATTATCTTCACTTCCAAACATTTCATATGCAAGGGTTTTTGCGAGCTCTGTTTTACCAACACCAGTTGGCCCTACAAATATAAAGGAAGGTGGCCTTTTTGCACTTTGAAGTCCAGTTCTATTCCTTCTAATTGCTCTTGCAACACCTGAAACCGCTTCATTTTGCCCAATAATTCTATTGTGTAGATTGCTTTCAAGGTTAAGCAACTTTAAAGTTTCCGCTTCTGTTATTTTTTTAACAGGAATTTTTGTAATATGTTCTATTACAGAAGCAATATCTTGAACTGTTAATACACTTGGTTTAAGCCTTTTATTAATTTCATCAATCTTTTCTAGTATATTACATTCTGCAGTTTTAAGATCTGCAGCCTTTTGGTAATCTTCAATAGAATCAGACTGAACAGCTTCCTCTTTTTCTTCCTGAATTTTTGCAAGCTGATTCTTTAATATTTCTAGCTCATATAATTCTTTATTATTTAAATTAATTCTTGAACAAGCTTCATCTAATATATCAATTGCCTTATCTGGTAAAAATCTATCATGAATGTATTTCTCAGACATTTTTACAGCCTGGCTAATTACATCATTAGATATAGAAACTTTATGAAAATCTTCATAGTATTTTTTAATACCTTTTAATATCTCAATACTTGCTTCAACAGTTGGTTCTTCTACAAGGACTGGTTGGAATCTTCTTTCCAATGCAGAATCTTTCTCAATATATTTTCTATATTCTTTTAATGTAGTTGTACCAATTAATTGAATGTCTCCATTTGCTAGGCTTGGTTTTAATATATTTGCAGCATTCATAGAATGTTCGCTATCACCAGCACCTATTATATTGTGTATTTCATCTATTACTAAAATAATGTTTTTAGACTGTTTACACTCATCAATAAGAGCTTTCATTCTTCCTTCAAATTGACCTCTAAACTGTGTTCCGGCAATAACTGCAGTCATATCTAAAAGATAAACTTCTTTATTTAAAAGTTTTGCAGGGACGTTTCCCTCTGCAATTTTAATTGCTAAACCATTTGCAATAGCTGTTTTACCAACACCAGGTTCACCAATTAAACAAGGGTTATTTTTAGAACGTCTATTTAAAATTTGAATAATTCTCTCTATTTCAATATCTCTACCAATTACTAAATCCAATTCGTTTTTTCTAGCTTTATTAGTTAAATTAGTGCCATAAATATCTAAAAAACTCTTTTTCTTTTCTTTAGGTTTTTTATCAGTTTTAACCTTGCTTTTACTTGCACTTGATTGAGCTTGAGAATCGGCTCCATTATCCCCATTTCCAAACATATTTGAGAATATAGAACCTAAAGGAATTCCTTGGCCAGCAAATTCACTGTCGCTTAATCCATCAATATTTTCAGACATATCATTTAGAATATTTTCAAATTGATCAGATATATCATTTAGCTCTTCTTCAGAAATATTAGCTTGTTTAGCAAGGATATCTATAGGGTTAATACCTTTTCTCTTGGCACATTGATAGCACAACCCTTCCATGCTATTTTTATCACCATCAATTTTCTTTGTAAAAATAATCGCCATATTTTTATGGCATTCAGAACATAACATTGTTTTTCTTCTCTCCATTTTTCTAAAATATACAAATATATAATACCGTAAAAACCCCCTAAAAGTCAATATAAAAAGGAAAAATATAAGGCAGAGAAAAATATAAAATCTCTTGCGAAAAAAACAAATATATTATAAAATAATTTTAGAGGGAAGAAATTATGGGATTTATAAAAAAACTAATTTTAAAATTAAGACTAAACAAACAAATATTGATATATATAGGTATTGGCGTAATATCACTAATTCTATTAATTACTATATTATCTATTGCATTAAATAATAAAAAGAATCCTAAAAAGGAAACTATTATAAGGAAAGATTCAAAATATTTAAGTGAAAACTTCATAAATTTATTTAAAAATGAAATTCCCGAAGAGTTAGAAGACAAAGTATATATAGTATACAATGTTGAAAATGAGGAATTAGGAAAATATAAAATAAACATAAAAATGCCAATGCTAAAATTAAAAACAGAAACAGCAAAAAAAATAAATAAAGAAATCACCGATACTTTTGCAAAAAAAATGCTTGATGTAATAAAACAAAAAGAAGCTATGTATACAATATACAATGTAGATTTCTTTACTACAATGAACGACAACATATTAACACTTGCTATAAAATGCAACTTAAAGGAAGGTAAAACAGCACAAAGAACCATTATAAAAACATATAATTATGATTTAGAAAATGAAAAGATACTAGCATTATCAGATTTTATTGAAATAAATCAATTAGATAGAGCAGAAATTCAGAGCAATATAAATTCAGAGATAGAAAAACAAGTAAAGAAAACAGAAGCAATAAAAGGCGAAGGATACAGCATTTATGAGAGAACGATAAATGACACAATATATCAAATAGACAACACAGAAGAATTTATGCTAGATAAAGAAGGAAACCTATATATCATTTATCCATATGGAAACAAAAACTTAACAGGTGAAATGGATGTTATCACTATAGTGAATAATGAATAATGGACATTTTGGGGACATTTTGGGGACACCTTCCAAAAGGAACCTGAAATTTTTCAGGTTCCTTTTGGAAGGTGTCCCCAAAATGTCCGTCCTCTTGTTCTCTTTTTTTATTATGGTGCTTCTTTTAAGATTAAATCAATATTTTTTGCTTCTCCATCTCTTGTAATAGTTAGCGTTACAGTATCCCCAATATTTTTCTTGTTTTTTATCTCGTTTAACTCACTCATTGTTTTAACACTTGTTCCATCTATTGCGGTAATTACATCTCCAATTTTAATACCTGCAGCTTCAGCTGCACTTGTAAGTTCTATAGAATTAACATATATTCCAACAGGTAGATTGTAGTATTTAGCTTGTTTTTCTGTTAAATCAACTCCGGTAATTCCTATATATGGTCTTGCAATTTTTCCATGTTCTATTAATTCTGTATATATTTTAGTTGTATCATTAATAGGGATTGCAAATCCCATACCTTCTATTCCAGTTCCTGAAAGTTTTAATGTATTTATTCCAATAACTTGGCCTTTGCTATTAACTAATGCCCCTCCACTATTTCCTGCATTTATTGCACAGTCAGATTGTATAACAACATAGGTAGAACCATCATCCATAGTAATTTTTCTATCTAATGCGCTTATAATACCAGCAGTTACAGAACTTTCTAACCCTAATGGATTTCCCACAGCTAAAACAAATTCTCCAATCGAACAACTACTTGAATTACCTATATCAGCAGCAACTAAGTCATCTTTTTCGATTTTTATTACAGCCAAATCAGTTTGTTTATCAGTTCCAATAATTTTAGCATCATATTTTGTATCATCTTTGTAAATTGAAACGGTTACAGAATTTGCTTTAGATACTTCATAAAAACTTGAAGAATCTGTAGCATTTACAATATGATTATTTGTTAAAATATAACCATCATTACTTATAATAATACCTGAACCTGAAGCTTTTGTTGTTTGTGCTTGACCAAAGTAGGTGTTTACAGTATATTCCACTTCTATACCAACAATTGATGGCAGAGCTTTATTAGCTGCATAAATTGCTGTATCAGAATAGTTGCTTAAAGAAATTTGCTCTAATGAACTAGGATTATTTGATGTTGACGTTGTAACAACTTGACCTTCTATAGGATTATTTATAATAGCGTTTTTAAAGGGAGGTGTAAAGTAAAACACACCTAAAACTAGAGCTGAACCTAACATTCCGGCAAAAAAAGAAATGAGAAATCTAGAAATTACGCTGTTATTTTTTCTAGATTCCTTTTCAAAACTTTCATAGAAATTGTTATCCATTTTAACTCCTCCAATATCATTACAATAATATCATATTTTATTCATATTTTCTATAAAATACAATATGAAAATTAAAAAATTATTGAAAATAATAATATTATTATTGAAAAAAATCATAAATTTATTATATAATAAAATTACTTTTAAAGGGGGAATTTTTAAATGAATAAAAGGAACACACAAAAAGGAATAACATTGGTTGCTTTGGTAATTACAATTATTCTAATGTTAATATTATTTGGAGTTGTTTATAAATTTTCAAAAGACGCTATTGAAAAAACTAAATTAGAAGATATAAAAACTAATATGTTATTAATAAAAGGTAAAGCAAAAACATTTTACGATAGATTTTCGTTTAGCGAAATAGATGCTTTGCCAGGGGTTTCATATGATCCTTCAGGTGCGAATCCAGAAAACTATGTTATAAGTAATAGATTAAAAACAAAACTACAAGCAGAAGGTGGAACATATTATATTTTAGAAGAAGAAGATCTAGAGGAATATGGGCTAGAAACAATTGATATGGACAACGAGAAGTTTTACATTGTAGATTATGAAAATGGAGAAGTATATTATTCCTTAGGATATACCAACCCAGAAAATGAGCAAACATATTATAGTTTAACAGAATTACAAAGCTAAAATTGACAGGAGCAAAAATGAGAGAAAAAGAGGAAAAAAGACTAGAAAAATTAAAGGAATATGAAAACACACTTTATGATAAAGGTATAACATATATAGCAGGAATTGATGAAGCTGGTCGTGGGCCGCTTGCAGGACCTGTTGTAGTTGGTGTAGTTATTATGAAAAAAGAATCATTTATTGAAGGAATAAATGATTCTAAAAAAATTTCTGAAAGCAGACGCGAGAATTTATATGAGAAAATTACAGAAGAGGCAGTTGCTTGGAGTACAGGGATTGTTAATGAAGATGAAATAGATGAAATAAATATTTTAAATGCTACGAAAAAGGCCTTGACAGATGCAATTTCAAAGCTTGCAATAAAACCGGAAATAATATTAGTTGATGCATTAGATAAAATAGATACACATTCTATTCCATACATTTCAATAATAAAAGGTGATGCAAAAATATATAGTATTTCCTGTGCGTCAATACTTGCAAAAGTAACAAGGGACAGAATAATGAGAACATATGATAAACTATATCCGGAATATGGTTTTGAATCACATAAAGGTTATGGTACGGCAAAACACATTGAAGTGATTAAAGAGCATGGACTATGTCCAATCCATAGAAAAAGCTTTACAAAGCATTTTATATAAAAAGAGGTGTTAATCATGAATATCCAAGAAATAATAGCAAAGAAAAGAGATAAAGAGGAACTTACAAAAGAAGAAATTCAATATTTTGTAGATGAATATGTAAAAGGAAATATTACAGATTATCAAGCAGCAGCCTTAGTTATGGCTATATTTTTAAATGGAATGAATCACCAAGAAACAACTAACTTAACTTTGAGTATGGCAAATTCAGGAGATATTTTAGACTTATCAAGCTTTGGTAAGATTGTGGTTGATAAACACAGCACAGGTGGAGTAGGAGATAAGATTACATTAATATTAATGCCGATAATTGCATCTCTTGGAATACCTGTTGCAAAAATGTCTGGTAGAGGTCTTGGATTTACAGGAGGAACAATAGATAAATTAGAATCAATTCCAGGGTTTAAGGTAGATTTACCAATGGAAACATTTATGAGAAATGTAGAACAAATTGGAATTAGCCTAATAGGGCAAACAGCAAATTTAGCACCTGCTGATAAAAAGCTATATGCTTTAAGAGATTCAATTTCATGTGTACAAAGTATGCCTCTTATTGCATCTAGTGTTATGAGCAAGAAAATTGCAGCAGGGGCAGACAAAATTGTATTAGATGTAACTGTAGGAAGCGGAGCATTCATGAAAACGAAGGAGGATGCCATAAAACTTGCTACTATAATGAAAAACATTGGAGCATTAGCAGGAAGAGAAACAGTATGTGTAATTACAAACATGGATGAACCAGTGGGATGTGCCGTAGGAAACTCATTAGAAATTATAGAGGCAGTTAATTGCTTAAAAGGAGATATTCCAAAGGATATAGAAGAAATAATTTTAGGAATAGGAAGCTATATAATTAAACTTTCAGAATTAAATGATAATTTAGAGGAAAACAAAAGAATGATTATGGAAAATATTCATAATGGTAGAGCATATAAAAAATTCCTAGAATTAGTTGAACTTCAAGGTGGAGACATAACATACATAGAAAATTTAGACAAATTCGAAAAAGCAAGACATATAATTCCAGTTGTAAGTAAAGAAAAAGGATTTGTACAAAAATTAAATGCTGAAGTTGTTGGTAGAGCTTCAGTAGATTTGGGTGCTGGAAGAATTAAAAAGGAAGATGATATTGATAAAACAGTTGGTTTTGTATTTAATAAAAAAGTTGGAGACATGGTAGAAGTTGGAGATGTTCTTTGCTATGTACATGCAAACAACGAGCAGAAAGCAAATGAAGCTGTAGGGAAAATTAAAAATGCATATACAATACAAGACGATAAAGTAGAACCAGAGAAATATATATTAGAGATTGTTTAAAATCATGTAGGGGTCGGTGATTTCCCGACCCATGATTAAAGGGCTGGTCAAAGACCAGCCCCTACATATATAACAAATTAATCAAAGGAGAAACAATGAACGAGATATTAGAAGGACTAAATGAAAAACAAAAAGAAGCAATTATAAATTATGAAGGACCAAACCTAATAATTGCAGGCGCCGGAAGTGGCAAAACTAGAGTATTAACACATAAAATTGCATATTTAATAAATGAAAAAAATATAAAACCGTGGAATATATTAGCAATAACCTTTACCAATAAAGCAGCGAAGGAAATGAAAACAAGAATTGAAGGATTAATTGGTGATGTTGCAAATGATATGTGGATTGGAACATTTCATGCAATATGTGTAAGAATTTTAAAAAAATATATAGATAGAATAGGCTTTAATACGTCATTTGTAATATTTGATACAACTGATCAAAAAACATTAATCAAACAAATACTTAAAGAATTGAATATAGATGAAAAACTTTTTTCAGAAAGAAGTGTTTTATCCGAGATTAGTAATGCAAAGAATGAAATGCTAGAGCCAGAGCAATATCAGGCAAGAGCAAACGGAGAATACAGAAAAGAAATAATTGCAAAAATATTTATGGAATATCAAAAGAGATTAAAGCAAAACAATGGATTAGATTTTGATGATATCATTAATTTTACAATAAAAATTCTAATGGAAAATCCAGATTGCCTAGAGTATTATAGTGAAAAATTTCAATATGTTTTGGTAGATGAGTACCAAGATACAAATAAAGCGCAATTTACTTTAATTACGCTTCTTTCATCACGCCACGGAAACATTACAGTTGTGGGGGATAATGACCAAGGAATTTATTCATTTAGAGGAGCAGACATAAGAAATATTTTAAATTTTGAAAAAGATTTTCCGGGGACTAAAATAATAAAACTAGAGCAGAATTACAGGTCTACAAAGCCAATTTTATCTGCTGCAAATGCTGTAATAAAGAACAATACAAAAACTTATGAGAAGAATTTGTGGACGAAGCAGCAAGAAGGAGCAATCCCAGAACTTGCTATTACAGATAACGAATATGAAGAGGCAAACTTTATAGTTCGTGAAATTGAGCATCTAAGAAGAGAAGAGTATTATAAATATAATGATTTTGCAATTCTTTATAGAATGAATACGCAATCTCGTAGTATAGAGGATATTTTAAGAAGAGAAAATATTCCATATAAAATTGTTGGAGGACTAAAATTCTATGAAAGGAAGGAAATAAAGGATACAATTGCATATTTAAGATTAATACAGAATAAATATGATAATTTAAGCCTTCAAAGAGTTATAAATGAACCAAAACGCGGCATTGGTAAAACAAGTTTAGATAAAATAGAAGAAATAGCTTCATCAAATAGTATGTCAATGTATGAGGTAATAGAAAAAGCAGAACAATTTGGATTAAATAAACTATATTTAAATTCTAGAGATTTTGTAGAGACAATAAATGATTTAGCTAAAAGAAAAGACAAAATGACAATAATAGAAATAATTACTGAAGTATTAAATAAAACCGGCTATATAAAAGCTTTAGAAAATGAAAACACTCTTCAAGCAGAAAATAGGATTGAAAATATAAACGAATTTTTAACAGTAGCAGGAGAATTTGAAGAAGAAGCGGAAAACACCCTTGCAGACTTCTTAGATAGCATAACTTTATCTTCTGATATAGATGAGGTAGAGGACGAAGAAAATTCTGTAACTTTAATGACACTTCACATGGCAAAGGGGCTTGAATTTCCAGTAGTCTTTTTAGTAGGAATGGAAGAAGGAGTATTTCCAAGCTACAGATCCATTGGAGAACAAAAGGAGTTAGAGGAAGAAAGAAGGCTATGTTATGTTGGAATAACAAGAGCTGAGCAGTATTTATATCTAACATGTGCAAGACAAAGAACAATTTTTGGCTCAACAACATGTAATAAGATATCTAGATTTGTAGAAGAAATTCCAAAAGAAATGTTGAAGGGAAGTGAAGAGATAGGCAAAAAGAAAAGAAAAGATTATGATTTTGAAGATAGTTATTCTAATGATACTGTAAAGACATATAAGAGTGTAAATAAAGTATATGAAAAAGGACCAGCATATCAATTCAGAACAGCAGAAAGCTTCTTAAAGAGTTTAAATTCAAAACCAGAAGTAGAAGTTGAACTATCACAATACAAGATAGGACAAACTGTATATCATAAAAAGTTTGGAGAAGGAATAATAAGCGATATAGAACCAGAAGAAAATGATTTAAAATTAGATATCAATTTCGAAAAAGTCGGCCACAAGAGGCTTATGGCACGTTATGCTGGGCTAGAAATTAGGAGCTAGAAGTTTATAAATTTTAAGAATATTTAATTAAAAAGAGAATATCCATAGATTAGGAGATATTCTTAATGAATAGTGAATAGTGAATAGTGTAGGGGCTGGTCTTGACCAGCCCAAAAGAAGCACATTCGTGCTATTCACTATTTTTGTGTGGAGGAAATTTTATGGATATTAAGAAG
Source organism: Isotricha prostoma (assembly GCA_023807205.1). NCBI lineage: Eukaryota > Ciliophora > Litostomatea > Vestibuliferida > Isotrichidae > Isotricha > Isotricha prostoma. The sequence continues at coordinate 183,625 of JAJMZS010002931.1, read as the reverse complement.
GTTAAGAGGTTTCAAATATTTAGTGTTATTTTTACATTTATATTAGGAGCACTTTTACATTTTACATTCAAGTGGTCTGGTGAAAATAGTATTGTTGCTGCTTTTTCTGCAATCAATGAAAGCGTGTGGGAACATTTAAAACTTTTATATTTCCCAATGCTTATTACTACAATAATAGGATATTTTTATTTTGGAGAAAGAATACCAAACTTTGTGTGTGCAAAGACAATAGGCATTGTTACGGCTCTTCTTTTTACTATAATATTCTTTTTTACATATACAGGAGTATTAGGTAAAAACATTGCAATAATTGATATTTCATCATTTTTTATTGCAACAATTTTGGGCGAATATACAGCATATAGACTTATAAAAACTAGATTTAAATGCAAATATAGAATTGATATTATCATATTAATTTTATTAGGCATTTGCTTTATTGTTTTTACATTTTTTAATCCTAAGATAGGAATTTTTAGAGATCCTGTAACTGGAAATTATGGTTTAAATAAATTATAATTTTTAGTATTCAAAGAAGTTATATATCTATTTTAAAAAGGTATTATATATTTATTTTTAAAAATTCCGTTCTGTAACCGGACAACATTGATTGAAATGTTCTAAATGATTGTTTAAAAAGCTAGTGTATTGCACTGTTTAAACGAGTATGCACGAACTCATTTTTAAAAATAAATATATAATACCTTTATATTAATAGCTATTATTGTATCTGTTGTATAAAAATCAAAAAATGGTAAATAATATATTTAAATTTAAGAAAGAGAAAGGATGAATAAAAATGGCAAATTTAACACAAGTAGAATTGCAAAATTTAAGACATTTAATTGGTGCACATGATACTTCATATCAAAAATTAAACAGCTATGCTTCTCAAGCGGTTGATCCACAAATTAAGCAAATGTTTACAAAAGCTGCACAAGACTCATTAAATACAAAACAAAAATTAATTACATTTTTAAATTAGGAGGTAAATATGGAAGAGAAATATATGGTAAATGATATTTTAGAAAGCGTTAAGGCAGAACTTACTACTTATCAAGGAGTAATTTCAGAAGCAGAAAATACTGGGCTTAGACAAACAATACAAAATATAAGAAATCAAGATGAAGCATTTCAATTTGAACTTTTCAAAGTTGCACAAAACAAAGGATATTATACACCGGCAAGCCAGGCACCACAATCTGAAATTACAAAAGTTAAAAACGAATTAAATGCATAAATTTTGCAAGGACATAGCTTAAAAACTATGTCCTTGTCAACATTTAAAAAAGGGAGAAAACAAGAGAAAAAAAGAGAATTCAAACAAAAACACAGAAAATTAGAGGAAAACAAATATATGAGAAAGAAAATAATAATTGCTAAAATTATCAAATTAAGTTAAAATATAACAAGTGGCAAAATTGCTACGGAAAAGGAGTGTTTAAAATTTTAACAACAGTAAAGAGTATTTTTATACATATAAGAAGCTCTATAAAATTAATATTTTTAATAACAATTGCAACAGCCTTAATAATTGGAATAATATCATATTTTTATAAACCAACATATGCAGTGTCAATTAACGGAGAATTTGTTGGATATACAGAAAATAAAACAGAATTACAAAAGAAACTTAATGATTATATGGAAGCAGATGAAGATAGTAATGTTGCTTTCGTAGATATAGATAATTTGCCAGAATACAATTTATGCTTTATAAAAAGAGAAATTGCAACAAATGATGACGAAATATTATCAAAAATTGAAGATTCTGGAAAGAAATATTATGAATATTATGCAATTGTAGAAAGTGATACAGAAAAATATTATGTAGCTACTAAAGAAGAAGCAGAAGAAGTAATAGATACACTTAAAAAGAAAAAAAGTAGTAATATAAATAAAATTGCATATAAAGAAGTGTTTGGAGAGGAATTAAAAGATTTTACTGAAACAGATAGCATAGTAAAAGATTTGTATAAAAAACCAGTTACAACATACTCTGGCGCAGGTACAGGTTCATATACAATTGCAACACAAAAGGTAGATTTAGGAATAAGTTTAGCATTACCAGTAAAAAGTGGTTATACAATTACTTCAAGATTTGGACCTAGATGGGGAACAACTCATACAGGTACAGACGTAGCAGCTCCAACAGGAACAGCTATATATGCTGCTGCAGGAGGTACTGTTACATTTGCAGGAAACCAGGGTAATGGATATGGAAATTATATAATATTATCTCATGGAAATGGTGTAAGTACATTATATGGACATTGCAGTAGTTTAAGCGTATCTACAGGAGAAACAGTATCACAAGGGCAATATATTGCAGCTGTTGGTTCAACAGGAAATTCAACAGGACCACATTTACATTTTGAGGTAAGAAAAGATGGTTCAAGATTAGACCCACAATACTATGTATATTAATTAAATAACAAAAAAAGATGCATGTTTAAATGCATCTTTTTTTATTGAATAGAAAAAATCGACTTTGTTATTAATATTTAATTATCAAGCTTAAATCCATAGGGAAGTAAATCATTTATATAATATGCTTTGGTTTCATCATTTTCCCCTAAAGTATATATAATGAAATTCTCATCAACGAATTCATGCATGAATTGCCTACAATATCCGCATGGGGTTCCACCTTCTAAAGAATTAACATTTTTCCCTCCACAAACTACAATATACTTAAATTCTCTTTCACCTTCTGAAAGGGCTTTCACAAAAGCAACTCTTTCAGCGCATATTGACATTATGCCATCATTCTCAATATTTGAGCCTGAATAAATTTTCCCGAGATTTTGTAACCAATGCAGCACCAACAAAATAGTTGCTATATGGAGCATAAGCATTGCTTAAGGCATTCTTAGCAACTTTAATAGCTTCTTCTAAATCCACAAAATATCCTCCTTGTTTTTTTAAAAACAATATAATATAATAAACAAAAAAAGTCAAATGTAGTAAGGAGAAATTTATGAAATTTATTTCATGGAATGTTAATGGTTTAAGAGCAATTTATAAAAAGGGATTTGAGAACATTTTTAAATCGTTTGATGCGGATATTTTTTGTATACAGGAAACAAAAATGCAAGAAGGACAGTTAGAGTTAAGCTTTGATGGATATAAGAAATTTTTTAATTATGCAGAGAGAAAAGGGTATTCAGGAACTGCAGTTTTTTCTAAAATTGAGCCATTAGGAATATATTATGGCATTGGAAAGGATGAATACGATAAAGAAGGAAGGGTAATTACATTAGAATTTGAGGAATTTTATTTTGTAACTTGCTATACACCAAATTCACGGAAGAGAATTAGCAAGGCTAGATTATAGGATGACATGGGAAGATGAATTTAAAAATTATCTAAAAAAACTAGATAAAGAAAAACCAGTAATAATTTGCGGAGACCTAAATGTAGCACATAAAGAAATAGATTTAAAAAATCCTAAAACAAATAGGCATAATGCTGGTTTTACAGATGAAGAAAGAAATAAAATGAACAGTTTATTAGAGAGCGGTTTTACAGATACATTTAGATTTATGTATCCAGATGAAGAAAATTCTTATACATGGTGGTCATATATGGGCAATGCTAGAGAAAAAAATATTGGGTGGCGTATTGACTATTTTCTAGTATCTGATAGAATAAAGGATATGATAAAAGATGCATATATTTTTGACAATATAATGGGTAGTGATCATTGTCCGGTTGGATTGGAAATTTAAATAAATATGAAAGGAAGATTTAAATGAAAAAAGAAAAACATTGGGCAAAATGGATTTATTGGTTTACATTTGCTGTAGCAGTAATCGCAGTATATAAAACGTTAGATAATTTTGGAGATATTTCAATATGGTTTTCTAGATTAATGGGTATAGTATTTCCATTCTTTTTAGGAGCCCTTATTGCATATATATTGTATATACCAAGTAGAGCAATAGAAAAAGCACTAGAAAAAAACAAGATCTTCAAGAATAAAGCAAGACCAATTTCTATATTTATAACTTATATTTTAGCATTGCTAGTAATAATATTTATTATAAATATAATATTCCCAGCAATATCTGAAAGTGTAAAAGATTTAGCAAGCAATTTACCAGAATATTATTCAAATACTATGGAATATGTAAAAAATCAGCCAGAAGATAGCCTTCTTAAAAACGAGTCTGTCTTAAAGGCACTAGAAGATATGCAAAAAATTGACATTACAAAAATATTAAACGTAGAAACAGTAACAGATTATATTAATAAAGTTTTAGGCATTGCAAGTGGTATTTTTAGCGCATTTGTAACAATCGTTATATCAGTTTACGTTTTAGCAGAAAGAAGAGAGATTTTAAACTTCGTTAGAAAAACAAACCAAGCTTTTTTGAAAAAAAGCACATGTAAAAAACTAGACATGTATTTTGATAAAACAAATACAATTTTTTCAAAATTCATATCAAGTCAAATTTTAGATGCATTAGTAATTGGAATAATTATGTCTATTGCATTATCATTAATGAAAGTAAAATATGCTGTATTGCTTGGCTTTATGATTGGTTTATTTAATATAATACCTTATTTCGGGGCTATTGTTTCAATTATAATTGCAGCAATAATCACGATATTTACCGGAGGATTTGCTAAAGCAATTTGGATGGCTATAGTTACAACAATTTTACAGCAAATAGATGCAAATATTATAAATCCAAAGATTGTAAAAGATGCATTAAAGTTAAGTCCAATTTTAATTATATTTGCTGTAACAATCGGAGGAGCGTATTTTGGAATAGCAGGAATGTTTTTGGCAGTTCCAATAGTAGCAGTTTTAAAATTAGTTTTAATGGATTACCTTGAAAGTAAAATAGAAGAAAAAAACAAAAAAACAATAGAAGAATAACTTAAGGAGGATTACAGATGCCATTAATAATAAAATATTTAATAACATTTTTCATTGGAATGGTTCCAATTATAGAATTAAGAGGTGCAATTCCTATTGGAGTAGGAATGGGATTAACTTATTTTGAAAGCTTTATATGCAGTTTCATAGGAAATATTATTCCTATATATTTTATAGTAAAATATATAAGGCCATTATTTGACTTTTTCGGAAGGTGGAAGCCTTTTAAGAAAATTATAGATTATGCAACAGAAAAAGCAACAAAAAACATAGAAAATAATGAACGATTGCAAAATTATACAGCACTTGGATTATTCCTATTTGTAGCAATACCTCTTCCTGGAACAGGAGCATGGATTGGATCGCTTATTGCAAACTTTTTAAACATACCATTAAAAAAAGCAATACCTCCAATTGTAGCTGGTGTTTTAACAGCCGGAATAATAGTTTTGACAATAACTGCAATATCATTTGGTGGAATAAATTATTTATTTACATAGAAAAAGAACCGGAATAATAATCCGGTTCTTTTTTGACTCTGTTAAGACATGTAAACCTTCAAAATGTAGTGGCCTCCGTCATGGCTTACTATACGATATGTGTTTATTTCAGTTTCAAGTATTTCTTTTACCAAAATGCTGACATTTTCAATTTTAACCGTTTTGCCGGAAAGAGAAAATTTGCAAGCTTTAATGATTGAACCAATTTCCGGAATATGGTCAGATACTGCCAATGAAACATCATACACATCGTCAAACCATGTTGAATTAAACCTTCCATGGATTCCTTCGAGAATATACTCTTGTGTTCTACCAAAGGCTTGAACATCAATTACATGGTATACTTCACCGACTTTTAGTTTGAAAGGTGGTGAAGATCCGTATGTGTCTTCACACTTTCCGTTGTACCGCACAAGTTTATCCATAAGAACGCCTCCTTAAAAATTATTTTAACTTGTTGCATGACTTCAATGTAAAAGGAGAATCATGTACTTAAATAAGTGAAATAATTATAGCACCATTTTAAAAAACAATCAACATATGGCTTGCAAAAAATTGACAAATTAGGCATTTCGAGGTAAAATATATAAGTTAGGAGATAGATTTATGCAAAATAATAGTTTAAAGATATTAGAATCAATAGAATCAAAAACAAAAATATATTTAATAATAATTGCATTATTATTTATTATAATTTCTATTAATATGCCAGTATATATTATTCCATCAATAATTATATATGTTTTAATAATAGCATATACAATATGGGTTTATAAAAAAAGAAAGGGAGAATTATCTAGTTATATAGATGAATTAACTTTTACAGTAGATTCAGCAGCAAAAAGTACACTTATAAATTCACCATTCCCATTAATTATAGTTCAAACAGATGGAAATGTTATTTGGAGAAGCTCAAAGTTTAATAAGGAATTTGCTAATATTGGAATTAATGCATATATTGAAGATATAATTAAAGAAATCAAACTAGCAGTAGACAAAAAAGACAATATGAAAATTGAAAAAGATTTAGAAATGGGAGATAAAACATACCATATTATTGGGGATTACATTAAAATCAAGAAAAAAGACAGAAAAAAACAAATAGAATATATGTCTGTTATTTACTTTATAGATATAACAAACGAAAAAAATCTTATTAAACAAAACGATGAATCAGAATCTTGTGTTGGTATTGCTATTATAGATAACTACGAGGAAGTGCTACAAAGATTATCAGAAGAAAACAAATCACAAGTCATGGCATTAATTGAAAAGAAACTTTACGAGTGGGCAAATAAAATTGGTGCTGTAATGGCAAAAAAAGAGAGAGACACATTCCTTTTTGTTTTTGAAAAATCAAAATTATATGAAATGGAAAAAGAAAAATTTGCAATAATAGATGAAATAAAGGAAATAGAAACAGAAGAAAAAATGCAAATTACTTTAAGTATAGCAGTTTCTAACGAAGGAGAAAATGATTATGAAAAATATGAATCAGCCAATATTGCTATAGATGTAGCTTTAGGAAGAGGTGGAGACCAAGCTATTGTAAGACGTGATGGAAAATATACTTTCTTTGGAGGAAAATCGCCTGAAGTTGAAAAAAGGAATAAGGTTAAGGCAAGAATAATATCACATGCATTAGAAGAATTAGTTATAAAAGCAGATAATGTAATGATAATGGGGCACCTAACAGGAGATATAGATTCCATTGGTTCGAGCTTAGGGTTATATAGATTTTCAAAAACATTTGGCAAGGATGCCTATATAGTAAACAACACATATGGATTAACTTTAGATAATTTCATGAAAACATTGACAAAGCAAGAAGAATATAAATCGATAGTTATAGATAAAAATACCGCTCTATCAAAAGCTAATAAAAATACATTACTAATTGTAGTGGATACACACAAAAGAAGTTATGTAGAGGTGCCAGAATTGCTAGAAATGACTGAGAAGATAGTAATAGTAGATCATCATAGAAAAGCAGAAGATTATATAGAAAATGCAATTCTTTCATTCCATGAGGCATACGCATCATCAGCAGCAGAATTAGTAACAGAAATAATTGAATATGCATCACAACCTATTAAACTAGAAACAATTGAAGCAGAGAGTTTATATGCAGGAATAATGATGGATACAAAGAACTTTACATTTAAAACAGGTGTAAGAACCTTTGAAGCTGCAGCATATTTAAGAAAATATGGAATTGACATTATAAAAATTAAAAAATGGTTCCAAAGTGACTTAGATAGTTATAAAACAATTGCGGATATAGTAAAGAACGTAGAAATAGTAAATGACACAATCGGTATTTCATTTTATGAAGAAAAGGATAAAAATGCAAATCTTATTTGTGCCAAAGCTGCAGATGAATTATTAACTATTAGTGATATAACAGCATCATTCGTTTTAGGAGATATGGGAGATAAAATTTGCATAAGTGGACGTTCAATTGGAGATATAAATGTACAAATTATTTTAGAGAAATTACGGCGGAGGTGGGCATATAACACTTGCCGGAGCACAACTAGAAGGTATAACATTAGAGGAAGCAAAAGCAGAACTAATAATAAGGATAAATGAATATTTTACAGAAAACTAATAATTTTGTAAAATAAATGTTCAAAAGATGAAATATGAGTAGATAATATCACATTATGTATAAAACTTTTTAATAAAAGAACTAAAATATGACAAACATTTTGTTTAAAAAATATTAAACTTGTACTATGTAATTATTATAATTAAGGGTGATAAAAATGTTTCAGAATATAAATGATAATTCACAAAATGACGAAAATGAAAATGTAAGCGCAAAAAGAAAAATAGATTTAAAAAATCTTTTGAACATCAATAATATAGTAATATATATATTATCTTTTTTAGTGTCTACAGTTAACTTTAATGGAGAATTTGCACCATTTGGATTAGCAATTTTTGCAGCTGCATGTAGTAATAAAGAGCCTCTAGGGATTCTATTTTTAACAGTAGCTCTTGGAATACTAGTAAAATTTGGATTTGGAGAACTTGGAATATTCATTATAACTGCGGCTTTATTGATTGGTATGATATTAATATTTAGACCAATAGAGGAAGAAGATAGAAACGAAACTTTACCAATAGGTAAATATTTATTAATTTCAACTTTACTTGTACAAGTTGTAAAAATATTTATAAAAGGATTTCTATTCTATGATTTACTATCATCTATTGTATTTTCAATTATTACATATATCTTTTATAAAATATTCGCAAATTCACTTATTGTAATAAAAAAGTATAAAATAAATAAAGCATTTTCAATAGAAGAAATAATGGGAGCATTTCTACTTATATCTATAGCTTTTTGCAGCTTTAGTAAACTTACCATTTTTGGTCTTTCATTAACAAATATTTTAAGCATTATGCTAGTTCTATTTATGGGATGGAGACATGGAATGTTGGTGGGAGCTACAACAGGTATAACAATAGGAATGGTTCTTGGTATTATTAACCAAACAAGCCCAATTTTGATTGCAGCATATGCAATATCTGGATTAATTTCTGGAATACTAAACAGATTTGGTAAAATTGGAGTAATTGTTGGGTTCTTTATTGGAAATGCAATTTTAGTATATATATCAAATGGAAATACAGTTCCAATCATTTTGGCAAGAGAGATATTAATAGCTTCTTTAGGATTGCTACTTTTGCCAAAAAATATTGATATTAGTATTGATGATATAATAGGTAAAAACAAATATTTACCAACAACAGCAGGTGTTTTAGAGGGAGATTCGGAATTAACAAAAAATAAATTAAATAGCGTTTCTGAAACAATATCAGAAATGGCAAAAAGCTTTAATGAATCAGCAGAGGAAGCGTATATTGCTGATGAAGAATTAAACTTAGATGCAAAAAACAGCTTCAAGGAGGAACTTTTAAATAATATAGAAGATTACCCAGATAATATTTTATATGAAGATATTATTATGAATGATGATGCTATTATTGGGGACGTGTTTGATTATTTAGAACAAGAAAAAGAGATTACAACTGAAAAATTCCTTGAAATTTTAAATAGAAATAATAATTTCATTTTTGGCATAGACAGTCAAGATGAAGAGGTTAAGGGAAAGGCAGAAAAAGATATAAAGGAAATTGTAAAAACAATAAATGCTACATATAGAATTAATAAATTAAATATAATATGGAAACAAAAAGAAGCAAGCAATAAAAAGGTTTTAGCAAGTCAATTAGGAGGGGTTTCTAAGGTTATTTCCTCAATTGCAGAAGATATGAATACAAAGAAAAATCCTGAGAGACATGAAGAAAAATATATGGTTAATGTAGCTAAGGCAACAAGGACAAAAAACAAAAGTGAAATTTCTGGAGATAATAATACAATAGCTAAACTAAAAGATGGAAAATTAATGATAGCATTAAGTGATGGCATGGGAAGCGGAGAAAAGGCCAATAAAAGCAGCAAAACAGTAGTGCAAATGTTAGAGAATATGCTAACAACAGGCTTTGATAAAGATATATCAATTGGATTAATTAATTCATCTATAAATCTAAATTCTAATGAAGAAACATATGCAACTATTGATATTTCTGTAGTAGATTTAGTAAATGGAAATACAGAATTCATTAAAAATGGTGCATGTCCAACTTTCATAAAACACAATAAAAAAGTAGAAGTTGTAAAAACAGTATCATTTCCAGCAGGAATGTTAGATAAAATTGATTTAGTAGTATATGATAAAGACCTAGAAGAAAATGATATTATTATAATGTGCAGCGATGGTATTTTAGAAGCTAATAGCGAAATTGAAAATAAAGAATTATGGCTTAAAAACCTAATAGAAAACATAGAAACTGATGATATCCAAAAGATTGCAAATATCATAATAGGAGAAGCTATAGATTTGAATTTAGGGATTGCAAAAGATGATATGACAGTAATAGTCGCAAAAATTGTAAAGAAAAACTAACTATCATTAGTGGAGGCAAAATGAATAAAATATTAGATACAATAAATGAACCAAAAGATGTAAAAAAACTTTGTTTAAACGATAAAAAGGTATTGGCTGAGGAAATTAGGGAAGAAATATTAGATGTGGTTTCAAAAAACGGTGGACACTTAGCATCAAATCTAGGTATCGTAGAAATTACAATAGCTATCCATTCTATTTTTGAAACTCCTAAAGACAAAATAGTATGGGATGTAGGGCACCAGTGTTATCCACATAAACTCTTAACTGGTAGAAAAGATAAGTTTATAACATTAAGACAATTAGATGGAATTGCAGGATTCCCAAAAGTTAACGAATCAGAGTACGATTCGTTCAATACTGGTCATAGTAGTACTTCTATTTCAGTTGCAACAGGTATGGCAAGAGCAAAGAAATTATTAGGTGATGATTCCAAAGTAATTGCAGTTATAGGAGATGGATCTTTAACAGGCGGAATGGCACAAGAAGCGCTAAATGATGCAGGTAGCAGTAAAACAAATATAATAGTAATACTTAATGACAATGAAATGAGCATATCTAAAAATGTTGGAGGGATACCACTTTTCTTAAGTAAATTAAGAGGAAGGAAATTCTATTCAAAGTCAAATCAAAATATTAAAAACTTTGTATCAAAAGTCCCATTAATAGGTAAGGGAATTATAAAACTAGTTCAAAAAATAAAAGGTGGAATTAAGCAACTAGTAATTCCAAATATGTATTTTGAAGATATTGGTTTTACTTATTTAGGGCCTGTAGATGGTCATAATATTGAGCAATTAGAAGAATTATTAAAAATAGGTAAAAATATAGATGGACCGGTTTTAATTCATGCTATCACAAAAAAAGGTAAGGGGTATAAATTTGCAGAAGAAAAACCTGAAAATTTCCATGGAGTATCTAGTTTTAATCTAAAAACAGGTGAAAAACTTAAAAAAGGAGGACCAGACTACTCAAAGGTATTTGGAGAAAAAATAGTAGAGCTTGCCGAAAAAAATAAGAATATTGTTGCAGTAACTGCTGCTATGAGAGATGGAACAGGGCTTAAGAAATTTCAAGAAAAATTCCCAGATAGGTTCTTCGATGTTGGAATAACAGAGCAACATGCAGTTGGTTTAATAGCAGGAATGGCAAAAGAGGGACTAAAACCAGTATTTGCGGTATATTCTTCTTTTTTACAAAGAAGTTATGATCAGTTAGTTCATGATATTGCGATACAAAAATTACCAGTTGTAATATGCATAGATAGAGCAGGTATAGTTGGAAACGATGGAGAAACACACCATGGACTTCTAGATTTATCTTATCTTTCATCAATTCCAAATTTAAATATAATGGCACCTAAAGATTTTCATGAATTAGAGAATATGCTTGAATTTGCAGTAAATTTTGATGGGCCAGTCTTAATAAGATATCCAAGAGGAGGAGAGAGTAAAAACTTTCATAAAAATCTTCAAGTAAAGCTTGGAAAAGCAGAGCTAATAAAATTTGGAAAAGATATTACAATTATTGGAATAGGAAAAACTGTTTCAAAAGCTTTGGATGTTTCAGACATACTGAAAAAAGAAGGAATAGATGCCGAGGTTATAAATGCTAGATTTTTAAAACCATTGGATGAAAAGTTTATATTAAAATCAATTGCAAAAACAAGAAAAGTTGTAACAATTGAAGATAATCTATTAAAAGGTGGGCTTGGAAGCGCAGTAATAGAGCTATTAAACAAATCAAAACTAAAAAATATAAAAGTAAAAACTTTTGGATATAATGATTGCTTTGTAGAACATGGGAAAACTGAGGAATTAGAAGAAAGGTATAAACAAGATGCAGTAAGCATTGCAAAAGAGATATTGAAAAATTACAAAAAAAGCTTGTAAAAACAAGCTTTTTTAAATTTCTTTTTCTTTAGCATATTTTAATTTAGTGGCAAGGCCTCCACGTATATGCCTTTCTGCTTTATTCTCATCTAATACTTCTCTTACTTCTGATGCAAGGGACCTATTAATATGTAAGAGTCTCTCACTAACATCTTTATGTACAGTACTTTTACTTATTCCAAATTTTTTTGCAGCTCCTCTTACAGTATCTTTTGAATCTATAATATAATGAGCTAAATTAACAGCACGCTCTTCTATTGAAATATTTCTCATAAAGAAAACCTCCATGCAAAATACATTTGTTTAATTGTATTCGCATGTGGGCTTGGTTATGAATTATTATTTTATTGACTTAATTTACATAAAATGCTATAATTGTATTATCCGTAAGGATTTAAAAAAATGCGCTGAATTCGCGCATAAAAAAGAAAGGGTAAGATATGAAAAGGACTCTATCAATTCTGTTGCTGGTCATCATGGTGATGGCCGTTTGTACCCATGTTGCGGCGGCGAAGCCGATTGGGCTCAAGCCGATCGGCGATATGATAATCCTTGACCCCGGTCTTATCCGGGTAAAGAGAACTCCGGACACCATATCCGAGATGGAAGAGGTTTCCATATGGGATATGGACCGGGAATCAGAACAAAAAATTCCTTACTCATTTTCGTTTAGTTGCGTAGACGTACACGACTATCATACAACGGTCGTGTACGGGGCCGGCCACTGTTACGTGGCCGTAGGCCGCTACTTCTTCAATGAAGAGGAGGGCCTGCTGTGGCCATTTGACGAGGACTCATGGTACAACTCTGTTTGCCTTGAGCCCACGGAGGATGGGCTTAAGGTCCATGGGTATGTGACGGGATCTGCGGCTGGAGTCATTCCCGCTGAACCCGTTACTGATGGGAATTCCTATGCCGAAGTATATGATGAAAGATTGTACTTTGGATGGGATGAGGAAGAGTTTGTGGATGTATCGGTCATTGTACCGGATGCATTCTCAATTCGCCCAGATACCTGGGCGGCAATCAAGTCGCCGTTCGGGTACCTTCCCGGACAGGACGGCACTGATTTCTATCTCAACTCAAAAAAGGTTTCAGTAAAGTATTTTCAGTATGGCAGTGATCGCTATACTGAAATACAAAGCGTAGATGGAGGAACCCTTTTTATTAAGGGTTGGTTTTTATACGACGCAACGCATTATGCGATGTGTTGCACAGAAACCAACATCTCCATTGGGATGGAATGGAGAACAGGACACTTTATCGTCCATTGTGGAGGGGTGTCCTGGGCGAGCAGTGACTACATCCAAAAGGGAGATGATCTCTTCTTCCTTGGGGGAAATGTTATCAACGTTGTAGTTGATGACACCCAAAGGGAAATAAAGCTGTCAGATATTGAGGGTTACCCCCTCGTAATCTGGTAGCCACCCTTTCAAACAAAACAGCAGGCGCCATGAAATCATGGCGCCTGCAATCTTTTAAACTATAAATTTTTTTCTTCTTCAAATCTTTTTATTTTGGCTGTTGTTGTTTTAATCATTGGCTCATTTGTAATTACTAAGTTCTTAATATGCTTATAATTTGGCATTTTGCTGTTTATTTCTTTTATATCCTTCCAAATTATTTCTTTTAATTCTTCTTCATTGATATTTGGATATTTTTCTTTCACATAATCCTCATTGTAAACAATTTTTACTGATAATAATAAGTCATCATCTTTTGGTTTTCCATAAACCATATTTTCTGCAACATAAGGTAGTTTTGTAATTATTGCTTCTAATTCTTCTGGGAATATATTTTTACCGTTTTTTAATACTATTACATTTTTCTTTCTACCGGTTATAAATATAAATCCATCTTTATCTATATAACCTAAATCTCCTGTATGAAACCATCCGTCTTTTATAACTTCATTTGTTGCTTCTTGATTTTCATAGTAGCCAAGCATTACATTTGGAGCTTTTGCAATTATTTCTCCAATTCCATTTTCATCTGGTTCATCAATTTTTATTTTCACACTATACATGGGAACACCGACAGAACCTAGTTTTAATGTTTTTATATTTTCTGCGGCAAGCACAGGTGATGTTTCTGTTAGACCATAGCCTTGAACTGTAAGAATACCAAAATCATTAAAGCCTTTTTCAACTGTTTTATCTAACGCAGATGCTCCGGCTTATAATAAATCTTAAGTTTCCTCCAAGTTCATTAATAATATCTTTAAATAGTTTACGCCTTATATCAATTCCAAATTTAAGTAGTAAATTGCTTAATTTTAAAGCAAATTTAACTGTTTTAGCTTTCCCCTTTTTTTCAATTCCAGCAATTATTTTTTTATACATGGCTTCTAACAAGAGTGGAACACAAACAAAAACTGATACTTTGTATTCTACAAGGTTACTTTGAATATGTCTTAATCCATCGCAAAATACATTTGTTGCACCATTTGATAAAAAATATAGTATTCCAGTTGATCCGAAAGTATGATGGAAAGGCAAAAATGCCATATTTACGTCTGTATCATAGATTTTTTCTGTATATTGCATATCAGAAATATTACATGCAATGTTTTTATGTGATAGCATAACTGCTTTAGATTGAGATGTTGTTCCAGATGTAAAAATAATTGTAGCCATTTTGTTTTCATCTATTTTTTCATTTAAATATTCATCTTTCTTTAATTTTTCCCCGTTTGCTAATAAATCGTTAAATTTGATAATTCCATTTTCTTCGATATTATCCATACAGATATATTTTTGAAGAGATAACTCTTGATTTTCTTTTGCTTTTCTTATTACTTCCAAATAATTTTTTTCAAAAACTATTGCATCAGCTTTACTTCTTTTTAGACAAGATATTATTTCCTCTTCTTTTAATCCTTTATCTAAAGGAACAGTAATTCCATTTCCATTCATTACTGAAATATATGTTAAAATCCATTCATATCTGTTTTTACCAATAATTGCAATCCTTTTATTTTTTAGTCCTATAGAATATAGTGCAGCTCCTAGGTTATTTACTTCATCTTGTAATTCTTTATATGTTATATTTTTATAGTTAACATCTTTTCCATTTTTTTGTTTTATAATAAATGCATTATTTTCAGGGTATAATTTTGCAGAAGTATTAATAACATCTCTAATATTACTATATTTACGGGCCTCATAAATCTTGTTATAAGTTTTCATTATATCCCCCTTGATTTAATAAATCTTAGGTAATAGACTATCATATAATAAGCAAAATGTCAATTAGATGACTATTTCGGGTCGATACTTATTTGTGTATCAGAAGTACTGTATTCATCTGGATTTAAGCCAACTCTCGTTTTCATATAATCAAGAAGAAGAATAAATATTAGTGTAAAAATTGAACCAATAATAACTAAAGCAAAAGAAGTGGTAGTTATGCTAAGCAGGTATGATGATAAAAGATATGCTATACTTCTAAGTATACTATCATATTTTGAAGTTGCAGCATAAATCTTTGTTGTAACAGAACTTGATACAAAGCTATTTAAGTATCGCTTAATTAGAGTATAATATGGGCCTTTTACAATTGCATATAACAAAATCATTGTTGCTGTTGATATAAAAATCAGAATATTAGGAAGTTTGCATATTACAACTAATCCAGTAATGATAACAGAAAATGTTAGAGGAATAGCAAACATTGTTAATGTACGATTTCTATATTTTTTATGGAAATAATTTTGGTTTTTAGAAGCAATAGATGCAATTATTTGTATTAAAGCAGTTAAGAAACCAAAATAAATATCTGGCAAAGATAAATCGACTAATAAACTATTCATATATGTTTTAAATACAGCTAAAAATGAAGAGAAAAAAGCAGAAAACATAATTAATGCTTTTAATCTATTTGATTTAAAAATATGCTTAAAAATATATCTTAAATCACGTATAGATACGTGGTTTTTCCTAGCAGAATTGTTGATAGTTGTGTTTTCAAATGAGTAGGATATAACTGTTCCAATGATTGAGCAAAAAAGGCAGAAAAACATAGGTAAATAATAATTAAATGTAAACAAAAAACCAGCAGATGCTGCAGCAATTGCATCTAAAAAATAAAATAGTGAGCTTGAATTGCCATCTATCTTTGCAAATATTTCTCTTCTTTTCTCTTTGTTAGTAATAGAGGCATTTAAAAAAGCTGCTTCACACAAGTCTTTAAAATTATATCCGATGGCAAGAAATAGGTTGGCAAATATTAGTCCTATTACATTATTACATAAAATTATTAATAAAATTCCACTATTTATAAAAAGATTTCCAACTAATATAGATTTTCTTTTTCCAAAATAATCAGAAAATCTTACACATCCGAATTGGAAAAACAATTTAAAAATAGGATAAAATGCATCCACAAAAAATATTTGAGATGCGGTTAGTCCCTTGGCTTTTAGTAAAAATAGGAAAATAATTGCATAATAGAAAAGTAAATCCCATGAAAACATTTTGTATATGGGATATATTTTTAGATTCTTTTCTAACCTCATTGATTCATCCATCAAACTTTCCTCCAAAAACATCTTATTATAAAGAAAAATAAATGTCAATAAAGCATATACAAAATAAGTAAAAATATGATAAAATATGTAAAAGGATGATAGAAAATGACAAAAGAGTTTATTATTAAAAATATAAATGATTTTAATCTTACTCATGTTTTTGAATGTGGACAATGCTTTAGATGGAATAAACAAGAGGATGGCAGCTATATTGGAGTGTTCAAAAATAATGTTATAAAAGTAAAACAATCTAACAAAGATATTGTTTTTACTGGAGAATGTGATGGAGATATTAGTATAATTTGCACAGATTATTTCGATTTAAACAATGATTATAATGCTATAAAAAACACATTATCTAAAATTGATAGTAACATGAAGAGTAGTATTAATTATGGTTATGGAATAAGAATTCTTCACCAAGATATTTGGGAAACTTTAATATCTTTTATAATTTCTGCAAATAACAATATTCCAAGGATAAAATCAATAATAGAAAAAATGTCTGCAAAATATGGAAAAGAATTGATATTTGAGAATAAAAAGTATTATACATTTCCAACTCCAGAGGAATTAAAAAATTCAAAAATTTCAGACTTTAGAGCACTAGGGATGGGATTTAGAGATAAACGAATTTATGAAACAGTTCATAAGGTTTTAGACCAAGGAATTAACTTAAATGAACTAGGAAAAAGGCCAACTCCAGAGGTAAGAGATATACTTCTAGAATTTCCAGGAGTGGGCCCAAAAGTTGCAGACTGCATTATGTTATTTTCAATGAAAAAATATGATGCTTTTCCAATTGATGTTTGGGTAAGAAGAGTAATGAATGAGTTGTACATAAAGAATCAAGATGAAACCAAGGTAAGTAAAAAAGAATTAGAAAAATTAGCACAAGAAAAGTATGGAGATTTAGCAGGTTTAGCACAACAATATTTATTTTATTGGAGAAGAGAAAAGGGAGCATAAAACTATGAGTTTAAGGTTAATATATGGGAGAACAGGCACAGGTAAAAGCACAACCATTTTTAAAGAGATAAAAGATAATATAGACAATGGAATTAATAAATATATAATTACTCCAGAACAGTTCTCATTTTCTGCGGAAAAAAACCTTTTAAATATATTAAAAAAGACAAGCGTAATAAATGCAGAAGTAATTTCATTTAATCGTATGGCAGAAAGAATTGCGGAAGAAGTAGAAGGAAAAAATGAAACATTATTAACCAAATCTGGGAAAGCAATGCTTTTATATTCAATATTAGAAGAACAAAAAAATGATTTAACATTTTTAAAAAACTCTGAAAACAATATAGAATTAGTGATGCAAACAATAAAAGAGTTAAAAAAACATGGGATTTCTACAAAAGATATACAAGATGTACAAGAAAATGTTAAAAGCAATATATTATTAAAAACAAAACTGAATGATATAAACAAAATATATACACAATATGAAGAAAACATAAAAAACAAATTTATAGATGAAGAAGACAAATTAACAAAGCTTGCCAAAAGACTAGAAAATAGTCACACATTTGAAAATTCAGAAATATATATAGATGAATTTTCAGGGTTTACCAAGCAAGAATATGATATAATAAAAGAGCTGCTTAAACAGGCCAAAAGAGTAAATGTTGTATTTTGCATGGATAATTTAAACAAAGGAAGTTTAGAAACAGATATTTTTTATTCTAATAAAGATACATGGTTTAAGCTAGAAAGAATTGCAAAAGAGATTGGAACAGATATAGAACAGCCAATTTTTTGCAATACGAATGTTAAATTTGATAATGCAGAACTAAATCATTTAGAGAAGAATTTATTTAATATACCATATAAAAAATATGAAAAAACGCCAAAAAATATTAAGATTCATCTAACATTAAATCCATATAGTCAAATAGAAGAAATAGCTAAATCGATAACAAAACTAGTAAGAGATGAAGGATTTAAATATAAAGATATTGCTTTAATTACAAATGATATTTCAAAATACTCAAGCACGGTTAAAGCGATACTTAAAGGCACAAATAACATTCCAGTTTTTATAGACGAAAAAGAGGATTTAGATAAAAATCCAATTATAAAATATATTTTGTCATTACTTGAGATTTTCGCTTCAAACTGGTCTTATGAATCAGTTATAACTTATATAAAATGTGGAATGATAGATGCTAATAAAGAAGAAATATATAGTTTAGAAAATTATGCATATAAGTGGGGGATAAGAGGAAGCAAATGGTACAAAGAAGATTGGGATTATGAAGAAGAAAACCCAAACGACTTAAGGAAAAAGATTGTAGAACCACTTTTAGATTTTAAAGCGAAATTAGATAAAGAAAAAAACGCCTTAAATATTAGTAAAATATTATATGAGTTTTTAGAAACGAATGGACTTAACGCTTGGATTCAAGGAAAAATTGAGACCCTTAAACAAAAAGGCGAATTAATTACAGCCAAAAACTATGTACAAAGTTTTGAAGTGGTAATGGATGTATTAGATGAGATAGTTAGACTATATCCAAATGAAAAAATGGGTTTTTCGAAGTTTAAAGATCTTTTAAAAATAGGATTATCATATAAGGAATTAGGAAATATTCCGGCATCTTTAGATCAAGTTATTCTAGGAGATATAGAAAGAACAAGAAGCAGTAGGATTAAAGTAGCCTTTGTAATAGGTGTAAATGATGGATTTTTCCCAATGATTAATAAGAGTGAAGGTTTTCTAAATGATGATGAAAGAGAACAACTAAAATTAATGGGAAAAGAAATGGCCAAAGGGTCACTAGAATTATTATATGATGAGCAATTTGAAATATATAAAGCACTTACTACACCAACGGAAAAACTATATATATATTACACATCAACAGATAAAGATGCAAAAGCATTAAGACCTTCTATTATTATTTCAAAAGTTAAAAAAGTATTTCCAAATATTATAGAAACAAGCAGTATTATAAATGAACAAATGGAAATCACTACAAAGGAAAATACATTTAAAGATCTTTTAAAAGAAATGCAAAAAGAGTTAAATGGGGAAGAAACAGATAAAATTTGGCATGAAGTATATAATTATTTTATAAATGATACAGAATGGAAAGAAAAACTAAAAAACGCTGAAAAGGGATTACATTACACAAATGTTCCTGAACAGGTATCTAAAGATAATATTAAAAAACTATATGGCGACACTTTGAAAACAAGCATTTCAAAACTTGAAACATATGCTAAATGTCCATATTCATTTTACTTAAAGTATGGATTAAAATTAAAAGAAAAAGAAGAATTTAGAATAAAAACTATTGATACAGGTAGTTTTATGCATGAGATAATAGATACATTTTTTAAAAAAGTAAGTGATATATCTAATTTAGATAACTCAAAAATACCGGATATTGTAGAAGAAATGATAGAAGAAAAGTTATCTTTAAAAAGAAATTATATGTTTACAAGCAGTAAAAAATTCATTGTTCTTACAAATAGACTTAAAAAATTGATTATTAAGAGCATAGAATATATAGTATACCAGATAAAAAACAGCAATTTCGAAATATTATCCAATGAATTAGAATTCACAAAAAAAATAAACAATGTAGAAATATCAGGTAAAATTGATAGAGTAGATATTTCTAACAATGGTGAATATTTAAGAGTAATAGATTACAAATCATCAAATAAGAACATAAACCTAAATGATGTCTTTTCAGGAGTTCAGCTTCAACTTTTAACATATATGGATATTATTGCTGAAAAACAGCAAAAAGAGCCAGCTGGAGTATTATATTTCAATTTAATAGAACCAATTATTAATGCAGGCAAAAATTTAAGTTCAGAAGAGATAGAAGAAAAAATAAAAAATGAATTTAGAATGAAAGGAATAATAGTTGCAGATATAAAGGTAGTTCAAATGATGGACAAAACTTTAGAAAAAGGCTCATCAGATATCATACCAGCATATATAGATAAAGACGGTAATTTGAGTAAGACAAGATCAAATGCACTTTCAAAAGAAGAGTTTGATAAATTGAGGTTAAGGATAAGAAAAATCATTAATGACATTTCAAATGAAATACTTGATGGCAATATAGATATAAAACCAGCATATGACAAAAAGACAAAAACAGAAAATTGCAAATATTGCGAGTTTAAATCGGTTTGCGGATTTAACACAAAAATAAATAGTTATAAATATATAGATAATAAAGCAAAAGAAGAATTGTTATATAATTTAAAGGAGGAATAAAACATGGGGAAAATTGGATTTTATGCAGGATCTTTTGATCCATTTACAAATGGACACTTACAGATTGTAAAAAAAGCATCAGAATGTTTCGAAAAGGTAATTATAGGTATTGGGTATAATACTGATAAAAAGGAAAGAATCGATAAGTTTAAAATGTTAGATGCAATAAATAAAACAATAGAGGAATTACAACTAAACAATGTGGAAGCGGTTTTGTATAAAGGATTAACAGTTGATGAAGCCAAAAAACAGGGTGCAAACATACTAATAAGAGGGTTAAGAAATGGAACAGATTATCAATATGAAGAAAATATTTCCGAAATAAATGAAAAACTTTCTGGTTTAGATACATGTTATTTTAGAGCAGGAAAACTTGGTTATTTATCTTCGAGTGTTGTAATGGAATTATATTTAAATGACAATCCAATAGACGAGTATGTTCCAAAACATGTTGCTAAACTATTGTATTCTTTAAAAAATGAGGTAAAATAAATGATTATAGGAATAACTGGTAATTCGGGAACAGGTAAAAGTACTGTAGCATCAATTTTAGCAGATTTAATAGATGCTGAAATTATAGATGCAGATAAAATAGTAAGAGAAGAGCAAAAAGAAGGTAAAACATATTATAATAAAATTGTTGAAGCTTTTGGAACTAATATTTTGCAAAAGAATAAAGAAATAGATAGAAAGAATATAGCAAGTATTATTTATGAGAATGATAAAAAAAGAGCAAAAATTAATGATATTACTAATCAATATATTGTACCAATAATAATAGAAAAAGCAAAAAAAACAAAGAAGCCAAATGTAATTCTTGATGTCCCACTACTATTCGAAAGCAACTTAAACGAAATATGTGATATAAGTATAGGAATTATATCGGACAACAAAACAAAAATAGAAAGATTAAAATTAAGAGATAAAGATAACAACATTTCTAAAAGGTTAAACATTCAACCCAAAGATGAATTTTATCTAAAAAATGCAGATTATATTATAGAAAATAATGATGAAAATTTGCAGAAAAAAATAGAAGAGGTATGGAATAATATATGTATAAAACATGGGAAGAATTAGAAAAAAATGCTAAAGATTGCACGTCTTGTAAACTTTGCACTAACAGAAAAAAAGTAGTAATAGGTGAAGGCAATAGGCATGCTAGGATAATGTTTATAGGTGAAGGCCCAGGAGCAGACGAGGATGAGACGGGTGTACCATTTGTAGGTAAAGCGGGCAAGCTAATGAATACTGCATTTAATGGGTTGGGTATAAAAAGGGAAGAGATATATATTGCTAATGTAGTAAAATGTAGACCCCCGGGAAATAGAAATCCAGAACAAGATG
Organism: Isotricha prostoma; assembly: GCA_023807205.1. Classification (NCBI taxonomy): domain Eukaryota; phylum Ciliophora; class Litostomatea; order Vestibuliferida; family Isotrichidae; genus Isotricha; species Isotricha prostoma. The sequence continues at coordinate 161,239 of JAJMZS010002931.1, read as the reverse complement.
AAATATTATCATGTAAATGTTTCCTAGAATCACAAATCAATTTAGTAAAGCCCCAAATAATAGTTTTATTAGGAAGTGTGGCATTAAAATCAATTCTAGGAGAAGACTATGGAATAACAGCTAGTCGAGGCTCATGGATAGAAAAAGATGGGATAAAATATATGCCAACATTTCATCCTGCAGCGCTTCTAAGAGACGAAAGTAAAAAGATTTTATTTTGGAAAGATATAAAAAAAGTGTTTAATTATGAAGAAATTACGTAAAAACATGAAAAAAGTGTTGCATAAATGGATTTATGTGTTATAATATAATATATAACTAAAGATATAAATAAGAAAAGGAGAAAAAAATGAAGAAAACTTTGACATTTATTTTAATTTTAGGTTTAATATTTCTAGGGTTAGCAACTAAAACATATGCTGCAGATGTAGCAACATTAAAAGCAACTCCAGATAAAACAATAATAAAGGCAGGAGAAGAACTAAAAGTAGTTTTAAGTTTAACTAATTATGATGCGACAGCACCTACAATAACTAGTGCTTCAACAAAAATTAATTATGATACAAATATTTTTGAAGAAATTACAAGAAGTGATATCTCATCTGAATTTGTTGCAACATATTTAGATGACGATAACAATCACGAATTAAGTATAGTTTCTCTTTCCGGTATAAAAGAAAATTCAGATTTTGCAACAATTACATTTAGAGCAAAATCTAACATTACTAGTACAAGTACAACAATTACATTTAAAGACAATTATGCAGATGAAGCAAAAATATCAGATATTCCTCTTGAGATTACAGTTGGGGCAGAAGAAATTCCTGCAACAATAGTTCCAGAAATTACATTATCAAAAATAGAAATATCAAAAAAACCAACAAAATTAGTATATAAACCTGGCGAAAAATTCGACCCAACTGGAATGGAAATTACAGCAACATATAGCGATGGAACTACAAAAAAGGTATTAGGTTATACATATGAACCAACAGGAGAATTAAAACAAGCAGATAATAAAGTAACAATATCATATAAAGAAGGTGCAGTAACCAAAACTGTTGAACAAAAAATCACAGTTAATGAAAATGAAGATTTACCAGATACTGGAGTAGATAATTTTACAGTTGCAATGATTGCAATTATAGGAATGATGATTTTCTCATTTATTAAATTTAAAAAATACAGTAATGTATAATAAAATATGATAAAAAAGCTGGCATATAACCAGCTTTTTTGTTGAATAGGAAAAATCTCAATGAAAGTTTATTTCGATTCTTCGGTTACATTTATACCAATAAGCTTTTTAATCTTATTTATAAGTTTAATCATCATAACCAAAGAAGGTCTTTTTTTGTCAATAACGACTAATGCAGTTGGTTTTATTTCAGCTGTAACTGAATTTGCAATTTGCTTTTTCTTAGTTTCTATTGCATTTATCATATCACAATAAAAATCATTATAAAAAGTATAATTATCAGTATATCCAATTAAGTCTTTAAATGAATATAGCTGTTTTTTAAAGCTATATAATAATGCATTATTGGTAATGTTTGAAAATTCAATGCAAAAACAGTTCTTTATAATATAATTTTGTATTTTGAAAAAAAGTGATGCTATATCTCTTTTCTGAGATGCAATTATACTGTTTAATGTTTTTATACTACTGCTCTTTGTAACGGTTTCTAGCTCTATTGCATAGTAATGCAAATCATTCTCCATTTCTAGCAATTTATCTAGATTTTTCGATATATAATTATAAATTTTCTTATTGAATTTTGAGATAAATGTATTTTTAAAAATATCATTACTGTTTAATGTGCTGGCATATAGTGGATAATAACCAGTAAAATACGCCATTTGATTTACTATTGCACATTCTAATGGATAATAAGTTGGACTATTTGTATTTATATCAATGCCATAAAGTTTTTCGTGTGAAGTATTACACATGTTTGCATATGATGACATTAATTGTACGGAAGCTTCATTTAAAGCAAGACCAGAAGAAAAGTCATATAATCCCATTTTCTTTTTATCATTATTTGTTTGTAAAAAATGTATACACTCATGCATTGCTACTTCTGGTAATTGCTCAAAGGGTATAGTTTTATTAAAGTAAATGGAATTGGTCTTAGAAACATATTTTGCTCCAGAACTATCTAAATCCATTACAGCCCTAAACATATTTATGTTTGAAATTTCTTCAAATAAAATATGCCTACTTAAATTTTGCTCAGGAAATGCAAGGCATAGCTTTATAGCAATGTCTTTTGCGATTGCATTTACTTCTTTTACTTTCATCTTTTGTATATCTTTAATTCCTTCTTTTTTTAACAAAGAATTAATGTTCATCTGTACTCCTTTTCTATCATACGTATATAAATATTATACAATAAAATAGAAAAAAATGTATTTCACAATTGTTAAAATTATATTACAAATTTATGACAAAAAGATTGTAAATTAACAATAAAATTGTTATAATAAAAAGCAAACAGGAAAACATAAAAAAGGGGAACAATGAAAAAGATTTTTTCGATTATATGGATAATATTATTATTCTTAATTACATATTTTTTGCAATCTAATCTTTTTACATGGTTTAATATCTTAGGGGTAAAGCCAAATTTATTTATTATATTTGCAATATTTATTGGGATATTTCTAGGTAAAGAATATGGATTAACTTTAGGTATAATATTTGGACTACTTTTGGATATGTTTGGTTCAAGTATTATTGGAATTAATGCAATAATATTGGGAATAATTGGCCTGCTATCAGGTATATTAGAAAAAAATTTCTCTAGAGAAGATAGGTTTACTATTTTATTTATAACAACTGTTTTAACATTATTGGGAATACTTATTGAATATTTATTATTATTAGTTATAGGTCAAGGAGAATTGCAAATAGTACCATTTTCTAAAATACTATTAATTGAAGTAATTTATAACATCCTAATTGTAATAATAGTACATCCGTTAATGATAAAAAACGGTAAAACAATTAGACAGATGCTTGTAGAGGACAGAAAACAAATAAAATATTTCTAAAGGATGAAAATATGAAAAAAAGTAAAAACAATCTAAGATTTAATATAGTAAATACAATTATTTATATAATTGGTATTGTAATAATTATACAATTGTTTAATTTACAAATAGTACATGGGCAAGAATATTTGGAACAAGCCAATTCAAGATTAACACGCGAAACAACGATAAAAGCAGCAAGAGGAAGGTTTTTAGATAGAAATGGCAACATTCTTGCAGGTAATAAGTATGGATATACATTAAATTTATATAGAAGTAAAATAAAAGAAGAAACATTAAATAATATAATTTTACATACAATACAAGTTTTAGAAAAAAACAATGATTCATATTTAGATAAATTTCCAATAACTATTAAACCATTTCAATATACAATATCAAATCCAGTAAACTGGTTAGAAAATAATAATTTTGATGAAAATACTACAGCAGAGCAGGCATTTATGCATTACGTGTCTAAATACAAATTAGAAAACTTTTCTATAGAAGATGCTAGGAAAATAATTGCAGTAAGATATGGAATAGAGAAAAACGGGTATAGCAGTATGCTAGCATATACTATTGCATATAACATTTCAGAAAATAGCGTATATGAATTTGAAGAGCAAAACTTAAGTTTTGCAGGGATATCAATAGAACATGAGCCTGTACGAAGCTATAAGTATGGGAATTTGGCATCACATATTTTAGGATATATCGGGAAAATAAATGAGGAAGAGTACAAAGCTAATCCAGAATATGGATTAAATGACTATATTGGAAAAACGGGACTAGAATATGTACTAGAACAATATTTAAGAGGGCAAGATGGAATAAAGCAAACAGACATGTCTATTGAGGGGACAACAACAGCTGAATATACAACAAATGAAGCCATTGGCGGTAGTGATGTAGTTCTTACAATAGATGCTAAAATTCAACAAGTCGCTGAGAAAGCCTTAGGAAATAATATTGAAAAAATTAATACAGGAGGATTTGGAGTTACCCATGAATCAGAGACAGGCGCAGTTGTAGTATTAGATGTGAAAACAGGAGAAGTACTTGCAATGTGTAGTTATCCAGACTTTGAGCCGACACTTTTCCAAGAGGGAATCAGTACTGAAAAATGGCAGGAGTACACAGCAGTAGGTAAGAGCGCATTAATAAATAGGTGTATTCAGAGTGCATATGCACCAGGATCAATCTTTAAAATGGTATCTGCAATTGCAGGACTAGAAACAGGAAATATTACAATAAAAGAAAAAATACATGCAACAGGAGTATATCCTAAGGGTTACAAACCAAAATGCTGGATATGGACAAGCTACGGGAGAACACATGGATATATTAATGTATCAGAAGCAATAAAACATTCTTGTAATTACTTCTTCTATGAAGTCGGTACTAGAACTGGAATAGAGCCTATTGAAAAATATGCAAAATATTTTGGATTAGGAAGGAAAACAAATGTTGAGCTTCCAGGAGAAATTTCTGGAACATTAGCTGGTAAAGAACTATATTCCAAACTTGGACAAACTTGGTATTATGGAAATACGCTATCCGCAGTAATTGGACAAGCAGAAAACAATTTTACACCTATTCAAATAGCAAAATATATTGCAATGCTAGCAAATGGTGGAAAACCTATTAATATTTCATTAATAAAAGAGGTTGTAAATTCAGACGGAAGTAAAGTAAATAAGGAAGAAATAGACAATTATATATCTGAAAAACTAGGTATAGAGAAAACTATAGATGAGGATTTAGAAATAAAACCGGAAAATTTGAAAGCAGTATTGGAAGGGATGAAATCAGTAACCACAGAAACCGGTGGTACAGCTTATTCAGTATTTAAAGGATTTCCAATAGAGGTTGGACGGAAAAACAGGATCAGCTGAAGCTGGAGATAAAGTTAATGCATGGTTTGCAGGATTTGCACCATATGACAATCCAGAAATAGCAGTTGTAGTTTTAGTAGAAAATGGTACACATGGATATTATACAGCAGAAGTTGTAAGAGATATATTAGAAGTATACTTTGGATTAAATGAAGAGATAGAAGAAGACAAAGAAGTATTACCATATACTAATTAAAAGGTAGAGGAGAACGTGTTCTCCTGCGCTTTTAAGCGAACAATAATAATTTTTAGGGAGGAAAATATGAGAAATTGTGTAGGAATAAATATAAAAAAAGATGAAATTATTATTAGAATTAGTGAGGGAGCAGAACACACCGAAATAATGGAATGTTTAAATAAAAAAATTCCAGCACTAAAAAAGTTATATAAAACAGAGAAAACTCCAATATGTGTAGTGGGGAAGGTTTTAAAAAATAAAGAAATAGAAGAAATAAAAAAACTAATTACAAGTAATATTGATGTAAAAGTAAATTTTGATAGTCCAAAGGTTCTTGGATTATATGGAATAAAAAAGGTTTTCGAAAAAGATATAGAGAACTCTGAAACCAAATTTCATAAAGGAAGCTTAAGATGTGGTCAAAAAGTAGAATTTGAGGGAAGCCTTGTTATATTAGGAGATGTAAATAGTGGAGCTGAAGTAATTGCAGGGGAAAATATAGTAGTGCTAGGAATACTAAGAGGGTTGGCACATGCAGGGGCAAAAGGAAATACAAAAGCAATAATTGCAGCTAATCTAATTGAATCTCCTCAGATTAGAATAGCAAATAAAATTAAAGAAATAGAAAAAGAAGAAATGAAATACAAATACGCATATATAAATAATGATGACATAATGTTTGAATAAATATATTTATGAAAGAAGAAGTAGTATTAAAATAATAAATAAAAATTGATCTTTAACATCTTCATTATAAAGAAAAATAATTAAGCTAATTATAATCACATCGTCAAAGAAGAGCTTAATACCAGCAATTTCAAAAAAATCATCTTGAAAAGAATTAGCATTATATGTAAACATGTTATTGTTTGTTTGCATTCTTAGTTTCACCGCCTGAGAAAGGGAAAATATCAAGAACTTTACTAATTTTTAAAAGTTGTATATACTGATCTAATTTTTCCTTTCGACTATCTTTTAAATATGGCTTTAAAGATAATAATAAGTTAGCACGAGGATCATTATTATTATTATTTAGTCTATCCATTACTGATTTCATCTTTAAAATGGTTTCAAAATCTATATTATTTGTAGAAGTGTTTGAAGAAGATTCATTATTATCTGATGAATTATTATTTAGCATATTCATAAGATTATTAATCATATCAGGAGAAATGATATCTTTATTAATATTTAATTTTTCAAAAAGGTTAGATAAATCTTCATTCACTTTAGTATAATCCTCCTATTTTTTCTTGTTTATTTTATCTACTATATCTTGAGTGTTACCAGTTTTTAAGATTTGATTTGCTTTTGCAATTCCTGCTTCTAAATCTTTTTTATCCATACTGGAAAGCATGCGAAGAAGGTCTTCCATATTGATATTATTGTTATTATTCAAAAAAATCACTCCCATATAAATATATGAGAGTGTGGTATAAATATGTGAATGAAAACTACTTAAAATATTTTAAACCAGTAGAAATGGCTTGTTCTTTAATAATAAGTTTTCCATATTCTTTAATTTTTCTTTCAAACAAAGTTGGATTATCTACAAATGTCCCAAATTCAGTGATAGCATTGCAAAACACTTTAAAATCAACAATTGATATTCGCATATTGATTAAAATCAGGTAAAATGATTTATTATATAAATACAATGAAGAATTCTTGAATTTTTTATAACTAGCAGGTAACGCATCTCCTATATATGTACAAAAATCACAGAAATCATCAAACGAATCGAATTTATAAATGGAAAGAAGCTTACTTGGTATAATATTTTTTCTCTTAATCTTAACGTCCTTTTTGGTATTTCGTTTATGGGGAATATCATCGCAAATTCTAGTAACAGTCAAAATAAAATTACCATCAGAAGTTGCAATTGCCTCAATTACTAACTTATAATTTTCTGTCTTAAAGCCAATTTCAGTTTCTGCCTGTTCCAACATATCTAAAAAAAGATCTTGTGATTCTATTGAATTAGACATAAAAGAATGGAAGTCAATGTTTTTTTCCTTTAAATCATCAATATTTAAAATAAATCTTATTTTATTTTCTGTAAGTTTTTCAATACGCATTTAAAAATAATCCCTCCAATATATAAATAAATTATAGCACTAAACAAGGAAAAAATAAATAATAAAAATTTGGTAATTTTAAAACTATTATATTATATTACAAATGAGAAAAAATGTCATTAGAAAATTTCCCTAAGATATTGCAAATTGGGATAAAAATGTATATAATATTCTCTAGTTACAAAGGAGGAAGAAAAATGGCAATGAAACAAAAAAATTTTTGGATTTTAATGTTGTTTTTATTATCAGGAATAGTTATTCGGAGGACTACTTGGAGAACTTGCTGCAAACGTAGATTTCCTTTGGTGGCTAGGTTATGGAGAAAGCTTTGGGCTAGCATCTCCAATTGAATTAGATTTAAAAGTTATTTCTTTAACTTTTGGATTAATGTTAAGAATAAATATAGCAAGCATAATTGGAATGGCAATAGCCATATTCATATACAGAAAAATATGATAATTGACTATATTCATTATTCATTATTCACTATTCACCATTCACTATTCACTATTCACTATAATATGCGTGGGGGGCAAAAAGAAAGGATATATAACAATGAGAATAAAAGAAATGCCCTTATCAGAAAGACCATATGAGAAATTAGAAATATTTGGTTCAGAAACCTTATCAAATGCAGAATTGTTGGCAATAATAATAAAAACTGGAACAAAAAAACAATCGGCTATAAATATTGCACAACAGATATTAAAACTAGGAGATATAAACAATACAAAATCTCTACGATTTTTGCAAGATGTTTCTATAAGTGAATTCATGAAAATAGATGGAATAGGCAAAGTCAAGGCAATTCAGCTAAAAGCTGTATCTGAATTAACAAAAAGAATTGCAAGGCCTATAAATAATCAAATGATAAAAATAAAAGCTCCAAAAGATGTTGTAGAATTGCTCATGCCGGAATTAAGATATGAAAAAAGAGAAATTGTAAAGGTTCTATTACTTAATACAAAAAATGTAATAGTCAAAATAGTAAACATATCTTTAGGTGGAGCAAATTTTGCATATATAGAACCGAAAGATGTTTTAGCAGAGGCTGTTAAAATGCAAGTTTCAAAAATAATACTTGTACACAATCACCCAAGTGGGGATTCAAAACCAAGTAAAAATGATTTTATAATAACGGATAGAATCTTCGAAGCAGCTGAACTGTTGGGAATAGAACTCCTAGACCATATTATAATAGGAGACGGAACATATGAAAGCATATTAAAAAAGGAGCGGAATAAAAAATGAAATTTTTTAATTTTACGGGAAAAGATATAGGAATAGACCTGGGAACATCCAATTTATTAGTTACATTAAAAGGGAAAGGAGTTGTTTTATCAGAGCCATGCGTAGTAGCAATAGATAATGAAACAGGTAAAATAATTGGAACAGGTTTTGAAGCATATGAAATGCTTGGAAGAACACCATCAAATATAAGGGCCTTAAAACCTCTTAAAGATGGAGTTATTGCAGACTTTACAGCAACACAATTAATGTTAAAAAATATAATGTCAAAAATGTGCAACAGATATAACCTGGGAAGACCTAGAGTTGTGGTTGGTGTACCATCGGGTATAACTGAAGTAGAGGAAAGGGCAGTTGAAGAAGCAATTTTAAGTAGTGGTGCAAGAGAAGTATTTTTAATAGAAGAACCAATGGCTGCAGCTATTGGAGCAAACCTTGATGTTGCAGAACCTGCAGGAAGCATAATAGTAGATATTGGTGGAGGAACAACAGAAGTTGCGGTTATTTCTTTAGGGGGAATAGTAGTAAGCAATTCAATAAAAATAGCAGGTGACGAAATAGATCAAGATATAATTAATTTCTTTAAGAGAGATTTAGGACTGGCAATTGGGGAAACAACAGCAGAGCAAATAAAAAAGGAATTAGCAAGTGCGATAGACCCAGTTAAAGATGAAAAAATGGAAGTAAAAGGAAGAGATTATAAAACAGGACTTCCTAAAACAATTATTGTTACAGCTTCTGAGATTTCAGATGCGATTAAAGATTCGATTAGAGAAATAACAGACATAGTAAAGCAAACATTAGAAAAAACACCACCAGAGCTTTCTTCAGATATTGCTGAAAAAGGAATAGTTTTAACAGGTGGCGGAGCATTAATTAAAAACATAGATAAACTTTTAGCAGAAAAAACTAGTATGCCAGTATATATAGCAGAAAATCCAATGGAAAGTGTGGTAAAGGGTACAGAAAAAGCCCTTGATGATTTAGAAAAACTAAGAGAAGTATTTATTAATTCAAGGAGAAGGTAATGAATAATAAAGTGGTTCGTGTTATAGGTACATTAATTACTATAATCATTTTAATTTCACTTGTTATATTAACTCATATTGATGTAAAAAATTTTGCAAAAACAGAAAATGTTTTAAGCAAAATTGTAATGCCTGTGCAAAATGGTTTTAATTATTTAAAACACAAAATTGCAGGTGATAGTTCTTTTTTCGAAAGTATTGACCAATTAAAACAGGAAAATGAGGAATTAAAAGAGAAAAATAGAGCTTTAGAAACGGCTATGAGAGAATTAGAGATAATAAAAGCTGAAAACAGTACATTAAGAGAGTATTCAAATATGACAGATAAATATACTGGATATAAAACAGTTCCAGCATATATAATAGATAAAGACATTAGTAATCTAGGTAATACAATGGTTATAAATGTTGGAGCGAAAGATGGTATAAAGGTTAATCAACCTGTTATAGCTTTTCAAGGATTGGTAGGATATACAATATCTGTTTCAGAATCCACAACAAAGGTAAAACCAATTATTGATCCTTCAACAAGCCTTAGTGGAACAATGAAAATATCTAAAGATAATGTTATTTTAAAAGGTATTCTTGGAAGTAATAATACATTAAAAATCACATTAATCCCAACTGAAGGGGATATTGTAGATGACGATACTATAGAAACATCTGGGTTAGGAGGAATATATCCTAAAGGAATTCTCATAGGTACTCTCAAAGAAGTAATTGAAACAAAAAATATTACAGATAGATATGGAATATTAGAGACAGCAGTTGATTTTTCAAAACTTGAAACTGTTTTAGTAGTTGTTGAATAAATTTTAAAAAGGATTCTGTTTTAATAGAATCCTTTTTTAGTATTATGCAGTGGTTAGTCAAGACTTATCCTTCTATTCATTATCAGATAATTCTTTCTTTTTCTGTTCTTCAGGAGAATCAATTTCTCCTCTATCTATATTTTTTGCTTCAATACTGATGCTTTCATCTGCTTTTGGAACTTTTGTAAACCATGTTACAATTCTAGAGAATGGGTTTCTTGTTTTTCCTTCAGTAACTTCAGGTTCAGAGATAATTTCCTCTTGCTTAGGTTCTATTTTAATATGTTCTTCAATAACAGGAGTAGCCTCGGGTTCAGAGATAATTTCCTCTTGCTTAGGTTCTATTTTAATATGTTCTTCAATAACAGGAGTAGCCTCAGGTTCAGAGACAATTTCCTCTTGCTTAGGTTCTATTTTAATATGTTCTTCAATAACAGGAGTAGCCTCAGGTTCAGAGATAATTTCCTCTTGCTTAGGTTCTATTTTAATAGGTTCTTCAATAACAGGAATAGCCTCAGGATTTGCAGTAGTTTCTATTTCAATAATTTTTGCTGTAATAGGTTCTTCGGCAGAAGGTGCTATTTCTTGTTCTATAGATAGCTTTGTATAAATTAAATCAGATTTTATAGATGCTTCTTGAAAAATTGTAATATCATCAGGAGCAATGCCGTTTTGAGAATTTAATTTATATAAAAAATAATTGATTGTTTTTGATTGGGCAATTTTTAAATCAGGTTCTTCTCTTACAGCTTTTGCAGAATACGCCAACTTTTCAGGGACCGTATTAATTTTAAATTTGTCCATTAACATATCAGAAATTTTCTTGCAGTCATTTTGATTTAAATTACAAAGAAGATGTGAATTTACAGAAAGCCAATCTATTGTAGATTTAGTCTTATCACTCGAATCTGATATTGCAAAAACTAGTGATTGAAATATCATTGCTCCGATTAAAGTCATCAAAGCTATCTAACTCAGCCTGAGGCATTTCAGGGGGTGTTAATTTTTCATATCCTTCTTTGATTAATTCTTCAATTTTATTTTTGTTTTCATAATTTAAAAATTCATCTCTGTTTGAAAACTCAGATTGCCATTTATCAATATTTTCTTGGAAGTATGCGTAATCAGAATATGTAATAGAATGATTTACAATTTCTTCTAGTGAAGTCATTACTTTTTCTTGCTCAACTGCACCAGTAACATTTTTTATATAATCTTCATTTGCAACTTTTTCAAAATATTTTTTATAAGTATCATTAAATTGGCTCCATGTATTTTCTGGGTGATCTTTTAACCAATCTCTTAATTTATCCTTAGATTTCTCAAAATCTTTATCATTTTTAGCTTCTAGACATATATCATAAAGTCTAAAAAAAGCTTTTTTCTGAGAAACTTGAGAAATCATCTTTAATAATGCTTTTTCGTCTTCTTCTTTTTTCCTTAATTCATCCATCTTTTGATTAATTAGATTCCTAACTTTTGATTGTAACTCATCATTACCATCAAAAAAAGAATCAATATCAATAATATTGTATTTATCTTGCCATGCAGAAACTTCTATTATAACAGCATCTACTGTATCACATCCTGAAAGAATAGCTTCAAGTTCTTCGGCTGCATTTTTTTGTAGTTGCTCTAAATTAATTTGTTTATCAGAATTTTCATTGAACATTAAATTATTGTCTAGCATACCAAAATTAGCCATAAATCTAACTCCAATCCATAAAAATTATATATATAATTATAGCATATTTTGACGAAAAGTAAACAATTTTGCAAAAGAGATAATAAATATTTATTGAAAAAAATATAATATATGATAAAATACATATGTAAACATATATAAGGTGGGTGAACCAATATGGTAAAAAGAACTGAAACAAAAAAAATTATGGTAGGAGATGTACAAATTGGTGGACAAAGTAAAATTGTAATACAATCAATGACAAATACAAAGACTAAAGATGTAAATTCTACAGCAAAACAAATTTTAGAATTAGAAAAAGCAGGATGTGAAATAATAAGAGTAGCATGTTTAGATATAGAAGATGCAAAAGCAATCAAAAAAATAAAAGAAAAAATTCACATACCTATTGTTTCTGATATTCATTTTGATTATAAAATAGCATTAGAAGCTGCAAAAGCAGGGGTAGATAAAATAAGAATAAATCCAGGAAATATTGGATCAAATGATAGAGTAAAAGCAGTAGTAGATATCTGCAAAGAAAGAAATATTCCAATTAGAATAGGTGTAAACAGCGGTTCACTTCCAAAAGATATTTTAGAAAAATATGGAAAACCAACAGCAAAGGGCATGGTAGAAGCAGGATTAAGGCATATCAGAATATTAGAGGATTTAGATTTCTTTGATATTGCATTATCACTAAAAGCATCTGATTTAAATTTATGTATAGAAAGTTATGAAGAAGCTGCAAACACAATAAATTATCCGTTGCATTTAGGAGTAACTCATGCTGGAACAGAGTTCGGGGGAACTGTAAGCTCAAGTATTGGACTAGGAGTGCTTTTAAGAGAAGGAATAGGAGATACAATAAGAGTATCATTATCAGCAAACCCTGTAAAAGAAATTAAAGTTGCTAAGGAAATCTTAAAAGATTGCAAACTATATGATAAATCACCAACTTTAATTGCTTGCCCAACATGTGGAAGAATTCAATATGACTTAATTCCAATCGCAAATGAAATAGAAGACTTTTTACAAACAATAGAAGGAAATATAACAGTTGCTGTTATGGGATGCCGGCGTAAATGGACCAAATGAAGCAAAACATGCAGATATAGGTATAGCAGGGGGAATAAAAGAGGGATTATTATTTAAAAAGGGTGAAATAATAAGAAAAGTAAAGCAGGAAGATATAGTAAAGGTTTTAAAAGAAGAAATATTAAATATGATTAAATAGGGGAAGATAAGATGAAAATAATTTTAGGGAAAACTGCCGGATTCTGCTTTGGGGTTAAAAATGCTGTAAAGAGGGCTAATGAGGAGCTAATTAAGAATGATAAACTATTTTGCTTGGGGGAACTAGTTCATAATGAAGAACTAACAAAAGAATTAGAAAAAGGCGGTATGACATTTATAAATAATATAAGTGAAGCTCAAGGAAAAGTAATAATAAGAGCACATGGAGAACCTGAAAGAACTTATGCAGAGGCAGAAAAACTTGGATTAGAAGTAATAGATTTAACTTGCCCAAAGGTTGCAAGAATTCATAAAATTGCTAAAGATTATACCATAAACAATTATTATATTTTTATAACAGGCAAATCAAATCACCCAGAAATAATTGGTATAGCGGGGTTTTGCAACAACAACTATTCTATAATAGAGAGCTATAATGATATAGATGATGCAATAGAAAAATTTAAAAATTCGAAATACAATAAAGCAATACTTATATCACAGACTACATTTAGTATAGAAAAGTTTAAAGATATTCAAAAAGAGATAATCCAAAAAATAGGTGAAGGATTATTAGAATCTATAAATACAATTTGTACGGCAACCAAATTAAGGCAAGAAGAGACAATAGAATTATCAAAAAAGGTAGATGCCATGATAATTATAGGCGGAAAACATAGTTCAAACACAACAAAATTATACGAGATTGCAAAAGAATATTGCCCAACATACTTTGTTCAAACATATGATGAAATAGAAATTGAAGAAATAAAAAAATATAACACAATAGGAATAATGGCAGGAGCATCAACTCCAGATAAAAGCATAAAAAAAGTAATTGATATATTAGAAAAAATATGATAAAATAAAATATAACGATAAAAAAGAGGAGGAAAAATGAATCAGATATTGGTTTCAGAAAAATTATATGTAACACCAGACATGAGAAAGAAAAAAGTCTTTTTTAGATTACAATTTTTCCTTTCTGTTTTTTTATTATGCCTTCTTTCGTCATGCTATATTTATGCAGAATATGACAGGCAAAAAAGTGAAAAAGTTTCACAAGAAATAATAAAAGGTATAGAATTTGAGGAACCGGAATTAGTAGAAGATACAGTTGTAGTTGTTTTAAATGCAGCATTTAATGCATCACATGATGTTGACGAAATGGTATCAATGGAAGTTCAAGAAATTCCTGAAATGAAACCAATGAAAACGAAAGATGGAATAGAGTATTATACTATTGGAATAATAAATATTCCAAAATTAGAAATAAATTATCCAATCCTTTCAGAAACAACTGAAGAATTACTAAAAGTTTCACCATGTAAATTCTGGGGACCGGCACCAAACCAGGTTGGAAACTTATGTATTGCAGGTCATAATTATAGAAACTCAAAATTTTTCAGTAAAATACCAACACTTGAAATAGGAGATATTATAGAAATAACAGATTTAGCAAATCAAACTATTAAATATGAAGTTTATGACAAATATATAGTAGATCCAGAAGATACAAGTTGTACAAATCAAAAAGTAAATGGAGAAAAACAAGTAACTTTAATAACATGTACTAATGATAACAAACAAAGATGGATAATAAAATCAAGAGAAATAAAAAACTAAAAAGAGGAAGAAAATGATAGTTAAAGATATTTTTAAAATAGGAGTAAAGGATATAGATAAAGAATTTAAGATTTCTAATAAGACAATATTAGAAATCTTTGAAAATATAGGGGGGTATCATTCAGATTTAATTGGATATGGGACATTAGATATTCCAAAAACAAATAGAAGCTGGGTATTATTAGAATGGCAACTTCAGGTAATAAATAGACCTCGATACGGAGAGAAATTAGAGGTAAAAACATGGGCAAGAAAATGCTCAAAGTTTTTTACATACAGAGATTTCGAAATATACAACGAAAATAATGAAAAATGTATTATAGGTACAAGCAAATGGACATGGGTAGATGCTAAAACTGGTAAAATGGAAAAAATAGATAGCAATATAGATGAAAAATATGGAGCAGAAGAAATATATGTATTTCCAGAAGAAGAGATATCAAAAATAAATGAGCCAAAAGATTATACTATATCAAAAACATATACAGTAGAGAGAAGAGATATAGACATAAACAACCATATGCATAATATTTATTACTTAGACTTAGCAGAAGAAGCAATGCCAGAAGATGTTTATAACTTAAAACCATACAATAATCTAAGAATAACATATAAAAGGGGAATAAAACTTCGGAGAGACAGTAACCTTAAAATACGGTAAAATAGACGAAAAACATGTTGTAAAAATAGAAACAGAAGAAGGGAAAGAAAGTGCATTAATTGCCATGTGGAAATAAAAAAGCAGGGACATTTTGGGGACACCTTCCAGACATTTTGGGGACACCTTCCAAAAGGGACCAAGGGGACGAGAGAGCAGGAAGAACAAAAGGTCCGTCCCTTGTTCTTCCTGCTCTCTCGTCTCCTTGGTCCCTTTTGGAAGGTGTCCCCAAAATGTCTCTGTTTTTTCAAATTGTTTCAGATTACCTTGACTTTTTTAGAAAAAATGTATAATATAAACATGTTAATTAAAGGAGGGTTTTATAATGGAATTAAAAGGATCAAAAACAGAAAAAAACTTAATGGATGCATTTGCAGGTGAATCACAAGCAAGGAACAAATATACATATTTTGCAAGCAAAGCAAAAAAAGAAGGATATGAGCAAATTGCCGCAATATTTCAAGAAACAGCAGACAACGAAAAAGAACATGCAAAATTATGGTTTAAATTATTAAACGGAGGAGATATACCAACAACTACTGATAATTTAGAGGCAGCAGCAGCAGGTGAAAATTATGAGTGGACAGATATGTATGATAGAATGGCAAAAGAGGCTAGAGAAGAAGGATTTGATAGAATTGCATATCTATTTGAGGCAGTTGGAAAAATAGAAAAAGAACATGAGGAAAGATATAGAAAACTATTAGAGAATGTAGAAAATGGATTAGTATTTAGTAAAGATGGAGATAGAATTTGGAAATGTAGAAATTGCGGGCACATTGTAATAGGAAAGATGGCTCCAGAAGTATGCCCAGTATGTACACATCCAAAATCATATTTTGAAATAAAAGCAGAAAACTATTAAAGGGGACGTGCCAAAGGGGACGTATAATAATGGCAACTTTGAAAATTTCAAAGTTGCCATTATTATACGTCCCCTTTGGCACCGAGTCCCCATTTTCCTAAACAAATTTTTACACCATCTATATTAGGTTTGCATAATATACTATATAACAAATCCAAGATAAGGGAGGAATATCATGCATTACATAATAGAAGGTGGAAAAAAGCTAGAGGGTATTTTAAGTGCATCAGGCTCTAAGAATGCATCACTTCCAATACTTGCTGCAAGTATATTAAATGGGGGCACATCTACTTTATATAATATACCAAATATATCAGATACTGAAACAACTCAAAAAATATTAAGCAATTTAGGTTGCAAAGTAATAAAGAAAAATGGTAAAATAATAATTGATTCAAACAAGATGGAAAAATATGAAATTCCAGACGATTTAATGCGCAAAATGAGATCATCTGTAGTAATTGCAGGAGCAATACTTGGAAGATTTAGAAAAGCAGTATTTTCGTATCCTGGAGGATGTGATATTGGATCAAGGCCGATAGATTTGCACCTGAAGGGATTTCAGAAACTTGGAGTTAAGATTGAAGAGGATGGAGGAAGGATATATTGTACAGCAGATAAGTTAGTGGGTACAACTATTCACTTAGATTTTCCATCAGTAGGTGCAACAGAAAGTATATTAATGGCTTCTATATTGGCAGAAGGTGAAACGATTATAGAAAATGCAGCAATGGAGCCAGAGATAAATGACTTGCAAAAATTCTTAAATAGGATGGGTGCAAAAGTTGAGGGCGCAGGGACCAATATAATTAGAGTAAAAGGTGTAAAAAGCTTAAGAGATGTTAGCTATAATATTATGCCAGACAGAATTGAAATTGGAACTATTCTATGTATGACAATGATCACAAATGGGAAAATAGAACTTAAAAATATAATACCAGACGAATTAAGTCCAGTATTATATAAATTAGAAGAATGTGGAGCAAAAATGAACATAAGTACAAATAGTTTAACATTAGAAGCTCCAAAAAAAATAAAACCAGTGGAAATAAAAACAATGCCATATCCAGGATTTCCAACAGATATGCAATCTGTCTTCGGAGCAATGCTTACTATTGCAAAAGGAACTTCTGTAGTTATAGAAAATATATTCGAAAATAGATTTAAATATGCTAATGAATTAAGAAGAATGGGAGCAAAAATTACTATAGAAGGTAAAATTGCTGTAATAAAGGGAGTAAGAAAATTACATTCAGCAGAATTAAGTGCAACTGATTTAAGAGGTGGGGCAGCAATGTGTACAGCTGCACTAGCAGCAAAAGGAAAAACAAAAATTGATAACATAGAACTTATTTTAAGAGGTTATGAAGATTTAGATAAAAAGTTGCAAAAATTAGGTGCCAAGATACAAAAACATGAATAGATATCAACATGAAATCGTATACCTCCCTTTATACGGGAGGCTACGGCGTGGTAGTGCAAAAGAGAAGCTTTAAATAATCTATTAGGGGGATAAAGGGCAAATGAAGATAAAAAAAGGACAAGCTAAAATAAGGAATAAGCAAAAAAAAGAAACAATCGATTTAGACAATGAGATAATAATAGGCTTAAATACAGAGACTATGCCTAAAATAAATTCTAAAACAAAAAAGAAGAAAACAAAAAGACCCAAGAAAAAAGTAGCAAAGGCTAAAAACAATAAGCATGCAAAAATAAGGAAAGTCTTTCTTATACTTATTTTAATAATTATTGGATTGGCATTTGTTCTATTATCAGATTTATTTAATTGTAAGGAAATAAATGTATTAGGTAATAATAGAATAACAGCAGAAGAAATTATAGGATTATCAGGCATAAAAACAGAAGAAAACATATTTAGAATAAATGTTAGAAAAGTAAAAGAGAATATAAAAACTAATGCATACATAAACACAGTAAAACTAAAGAGAAAATTAGATGGTAAAATAGAAATAATAATAGAAGAAAGAACTCCAACATATATGTTAACAGGCGAAGCAGGATGTTATTACATAAATAATCAAGGTTATATTCTAGAAATTTCTTCAGAACCGCTGGCATTACCAACAATTATGGGATTAAAAACAGAATTATTAACGAAAAATGTAGGTGACAGATTAGAAAAAGATGATCTTATTATGCTAGAAAAAGTGATATTAATTACAAATATAGCAGAAACAAAAGGATTAAAAGAAATAATAACATATATAAATATATCAAATCAAAAAGACATACAAATATATATGGATTCTGAGAAAAAAACCATACATTTCGGAGATGAACAGGATGCAAGTAAAAAACTAGAAAGATTAAAGGTCATAATAGAGCAAGAAAAGAATAACGAAGGCGAAATATTTATTCAAAATATTGAGAATATTGTTTTTAGAGAGAAGGTGTAATGTGAAAGATATATTTAATAAAATGAAACAAAGATGGATAGGAGCAAATGAGAAAAACAAAAAGGAGATAGAAATTTCTGTAACATTAGGTTTAGTGTGCTTTATATTATTTTTTGCAATAATGATTCAAATAAAAACAATAGGAAATGCCACAAATGAAATCGGTTCTTTAATTAGTGATAATACTGGGTTAAAAGATGAAGTGTTAACTTGGCAAAGCAATAATCAAAAGGTTTATAAATCATTAGAGAAATTGGAAAAAGAATTAGAGGTAATAAGGGCAGATGCTATAGCAAAGGATTCTGGTGCACAGGAATTAGAGGAGGAATTAAAAGAAAATAATAAACTGTTGGGCCTAACTGATGTTAAAGGTGATGGTGTAGTAATAACTTTAGATGATAATAGAGATGTGAACAAAGATGAAGTTTTAAATATTAACCAATACATAGTCCATGCAGAAGATTTATTGGCTATTGTAAACGAATTATTTAATGCAGGAGCTGATGCAGTTTCTATCAATGGGCAACGAATTGTGCACACTACATCTATTTATTGCGATGGAAATATAGTTAGGATAAATGGAAAGATGGTTGGTGTTCCCATTACAATCTCAGCCATAGGTTATCAAGAAAGATTGTATTATGCCTTAATACGACCAGAAGGATATTTAGAATATAAAGGTTATTTAAGAACAATGATGGAGGAAGGTACAAAGGCGACAATTCAGAAAAAATCAGACATTACAATACCAAAATATGATGGAATATATTCATATGAATATATTTTACCAAAAAGTTAAAAGGAGTAAGCAATGAAGAAAGGAAAAATAACAATTACAATTGTAATAGGATTAATGTTTTTTGTATTATCAACAATTATTTTTATACAATTTAAAACTATTAGCTCAACAGATATAACAGAATTAGAAAGCATGCGAGAGGATCAATTAAATGAAGAGATAATTACATTAAAGGCAAAATATGAAGAAGCGTATGCAAAGTTACAGGAAACAGGAAATAAAATATCTGAATATAAGGATACAATGAACACAGAAAAAGAGGCACTTGAATTATTAAAAGGAGAAGTAAAAGAAACCGAGGATTTGCTTGGAAAAAATGAAGTATCAGGCCCTGGAATTGTAATAACACTTGAAGATACTAGAAATGCAAGAATTGTAGCAGAGGATTTACTAATATTGATAAACCATTTAAATTCTGCTGGGGCAGAAGCTATTAGTATAAACAATCAAAGAATTGTATATGATTCATACATAGTAAATATAAATAATGAATTTATAAGAGTTAATGGGAATGTAATAGCATCACCATATACTGTTAAAGCAATAGGAAATGCTACATATCTAGAAAGTGCAATTGCGCAAAAAAACATAGGGTATGTTGATGAAAAAATGTCAGAAGGGAAAAGCATTTCTGTAGAAGTTCAAAAACAAATCAATATAGGTAAATATACAGGTAATTTAAATTTTGAATATGTAAAGGAGGAAGAATAATGATAATTATAGCAATACTTATTGGATGTGCTTTAGGAGCAATAGTAGGAATAAATGCACCAACAATTTCATATACTTTTTCTAGCTATCTTGCAATAGCAATAATAGCTGCGTTGGATTCGGTATTTGGAGGCATAACTTCTGTACTAAAGGGTAACTTTGATATTAAAATATTTATCTCAGGATTTTTTGGTAATGCAATTTTATCTATTTTATTAACATGGCTAGGCGTAAAACTTAATGTAGATATATATTTGGCAGCAATCGTAGTTTTTGTGGGAAGAATGTTTACAAATTTAGCAATTATTAGAAGATACTATATAGATAAGTGGACAAAAAGCAAGAAAAATGAATAAGTAATAATTAAATGTAAATAATGAGTGTAAGAACTTGTATTTTAAATACAAGTCCAAAAAAACTTATTAAAAAATGGGCAAGCAACGCTTGCCCTATATAATGCAAAATTTTGAAATGCATATTAAATAATAAATATAGGAGGTTAAAAAAATGCATATTGTTTCAATAACTATAGAAGAAAGAAAAAACAAAGTACCAGAAGTACAAAAAGTATTAACAGAATTTGGAAAGGACATAATTTCAAGATTAGGAATTCATAATATAGGGAAAAACAAAAATGGACTTATAATTATAGTCTACGGAGGTAAGGATATTCAGGATTTTTTACAAAAGCTAAGCAATATTGATGATATAGAAGTAAAAAGCATGGAAATTATGGAAAAATTGTAAAAAAATTGTAAAAAACTATTGCAAAAGTTAACATAAACAGGTATAATAGAAAAGAAGGGTTTTAAAAACTAATAAAAAAAATATAAATAGGAGGGTTTTATGAAAAATAAAATTTTAGGAATCGTAATAATGTTTATAGCTGTTACAATAATCGGTACATGTGTAGCACCCGTAGTATCATATGCATCAAGCAATAAGTTTTCATTCGGAAGATTTTTTACAGCTAATACATTTAATTTTAACAAAGCAAGTGTAAATAACACAAATGTAAGTACAAAAGAAAACGATTCAACAACTTCAAAAAATAGTACTAAAGCTGTTGAGGTTAATAATAATTCAATAATTAATACATATCAATCAAGTGCTATAGTAGATGAGAAGAAAGATGTTGGCCCAATTGAAAATTTAAAAGGTGTAAATGCAACAATAGAATCAAAAGTATTTAAGGGCTTTTCTGAAATAGAAAACATTGAAGTTGGTTCTACTCTTATTTATTCTATAAATTTAAAAAATACATCTGGCATAGAAAAACACATAGAATTAACTTCAAACACAATATCTATGATTACTGGATCAAGGGCAGTCGCATCAATCTGTAATATAGATAAAAATGTTGGAGATAGTGAAGCAGAAGAAGGATTAGTTGCAGAAAAAAAATTAACATTTAATGGAATACTAAATATTACATTAGGTGCTAATGAAGAAAAGGTAGTAAGAATAGAAAAATATATTACTAAATACAATCAAAACACAGTAGAAAACGTATTTACAGTTACATGTGGTAATTCTTCATTAGAATTAAAGGATTCAAGACATGCAAATACTCCAGCAAGAATAGATGCAAATATTAAATTATATGTTAATTCTGCAGAAATACTATCTGGAAGACAAGTACAACTAAAAAGTTCAGATACAGCAAAATATATAATAGTAATAAATAATAATGGAGAAACAGCAGAAAATGTAGATATTACAAATGTATTACCAAGAAGTATGCAAGTATTAAAAGCAGAATATCAAGAAAAAGGAAAAAAAGTAGCATCTTCAGAAGAATATAAAAATAACAATACAAGTTTAACAAATATTACAATTCCAGGGAATAGCTATGTAAGTGTAGCATTAACTGTTAAACCAACAGTAAATGGAAATACAACAATTAACAACTATGCTGAAATTAGAGGAAGCTATGTTGGATTAATCAGAACAAATACATTAACACACACATTCATATTTAATGAAGCAGAAAATGAAATTACTGCAAATGAAACATTTAATAAAGACTTTCCAAAAAGAGGACAATCTGAAGATATATTAGGTTCATTTGGAGATGTTTCTTTCTTAGGATATGGATTAAATAACATTGGACAAAAAATAACAATAGGATTTAAATCACAATTTAGACCAAATAAAAACATGTATTGTGTAAGTGAAGGAAAATCATATTATCAATATTTAAAGATAGAAGGATTCTATGTAAGATATGATTCTAAGAATTATAAATATAATACAAATACAAATAAACTAGAAGAATATAATGGAACAATCAATATAGGAAATGATCAAAACTTTATAAATGAACATTATGATGAATTAGCATATATGTTATCAGTAATTGAAGATTATAACTCAGTTGATTTTTATCAATCAATAGGAATTGGATTTGCATATAATGGGGATAGACCAGACCATAGATTATCACCAGTTCAAATTGCAATTTGGAGATTACAAGGTGTTTCAGAACAAAAAATGGTAACTAAAATGAGAAATGTTCTTAAAGAATATGGTGTAACTAACCAAGCAGAAGCAAATCAAATTATAAATAATATTTTAAACAGTGCAACAAAAATTTATGCAAGAGCAAATGCATATCAAAAATACGTTGCAGCAAACTATATTGGTACAGAACCAAATGTTTCATTTAGTAACAATGAAACAATTCAAGTAAATGGAAAAACATTAGTAGGACCATTTACAATTACATATCCATTAACAACAGCAACAGCAAGTTATACAAATGTAATAACAGGAAACACTGTAACAAAAACAGGTAGATATGGAGAAATTAGACAAATAGATTTAGTTAATAATGGATATACATATTCAACAGTTTATGATATTAATGGAAATCAAATAAACCTAAGCAATGTAACAAGTAATATATTAGAATGTTATTTTGACATTACTGGAACAAATTATGATTTCTCACAAGAAACAACAATTAAAACAAAAATGAATAACCAATATAGACAGGCATATTTCTTCACAATAGCATCTCAATATGATGATGGACAAAACATAATCGTAGGAAGAGGAACAAGAAGCTTTAAAACTTATACAAAAACATTTATTGTAGAAAAAATGAGCTTAAGTGGTATAGTATGGTTAGATATACAACAAGGAATAAAATCTGGATCTAGATTACCAAATTTACCAGATAGAGAAATTCAGCCACCAAATGGTGTATTGGATGAAAACGAAGAAGGAATTGCTGGAATAGATGTATATTTATTAGATAATGTAAAACACCAAATAATTGCAACAACTAAAACAAATGCAAATGGTAGATATGCATTCAATGATTTACTAAAATCAAATTACTCAATACTATTTGGTTATGAAGGTATGAATTATATCGTATCAGAAGCAGATGATGATACAGATGTAACTAGAACTAAAGTTTCAGAAACAGTTGATGGAAGTGACTTAAGATCTGACTATAATGATAAATTTATAATAATAACAAATAACAAAGTAATTAATAAAAAATATAGTATTACTGAAAATGGAGAAGTTTTAGAACAAAATGATAACTACGTAATGCAATACAACTTACAAGATAGCCCAAATGGTAATAAGGTTTCAAAACTAATTACAATGGTAAACAATGAAGTTGTTCCAGTATACAAAATGTATTCAAAATCTATAAATACATATAGTGAAACAACAGACAATATAAACATGGGGTTAAAGGCAAGAAGCGGAGACCTAAGTTTATACACATATCTAGATGAAATTTCAGAGCAAACTAAAACAGTTAGTATGACAGCTGCAACTAAATCACAAGATACATATATAACATATGCTGTTCAGTTAAATAATCAAGATTCAGAGATTTCATTAGTAAACAAAATATCTTATTACTATAACACAAAATTTGAATTTGAATCAGCAGAATGTAGATATATAAGAAATGGAAATGAAATTGTAAACACAAATCTACAAATCGAAAATGATGATGATACAATAATAAGTGGACAAAATTATAAAAAACTTAATGTAAGATTACCAAGTTCTGCATATGTAGCTGAAGGTGGAAGAACAACAGTATATTTAAAATTTAGATTAACTGGTGAAGAAACATTAACAGCAGAAGATATAGTTGCATATGGAGAAATAACTTCTTACACAATAAATGGAGGAATTGTAGACGCAGATTCAGCACCAGGTAATGGAATCCAACAAAATGGAACCATATTAAGAGAAGACGACTTTGGAGCAATTGGAGCTGAAGAATTTGGCTCATATTCTGCAAAATCTGCAAAATCAAAAACAAACTAAAACATTAAGGAAATATATAATTATAAGAAAAAATAAAGTAAATACCAAAAATGTCATGAAAATGTCATTTTTGGTATTTTTTTTTGCCTAAATGTACTTCCGTAAAGCGAAAAAAAACACAAAAAAAAGACTGGGAAAAACTGCAATTGACAAAGTTTTTTTAAAATGTAAAAATATTATTAATAAAAAAGAATAAATATCGAGGAGAGAGAAAAATGAAAAAATATTTGAAAAAGGTATTAGCAATAATGATTGTATTTTTATTGGCTTATCAACATGGAATAATTGCAATAAATGTAATTGCAGGAAACATAATTGAAAATACTATAGACACGACTATAACAGAAGAGGAAAACAATGAAAGGGAAAGTAATAATAAAGCCGAACTTTTAAGAGATACAATATGTAAAACAGATATGATAGGTAGTCAGTATCAATATAAAGAAACAATAAAATTATATAAAAATATTCTAGCATCTAAAAAAATACGTTTATCAGATATTTCAAACATATTTCTTTCTCAAGAAAATGAAATAGATGGGCTTAAAACCATATATAAATCAACTATATTCAACAAGATGGACCTTCTAGAGAACTTACAAAATGGCAGAATCAAAATTAAGATAAAAGATGCGGAAGCATATTTAATTGATATTCGGTAAAACAGACATTGAAGAAACAACAGATCTAAACGAAGGAGAAACAATCAGCATAATAGAAGATGCAGAAAATGTAGCAATAGCAGAATTAATTAATCATGTAGATACAATAGAACTAAAATATCTGTCAGAAATTGAAAATATCGAAATTACAATTACAGATTTATCAAATAATTTACAATCTGATGATTCAATAATGATAGAAAGTATAAAAGAAATTCCAGCAATTGATAATGAAGCATTAGAGACAATAACACACTTAAAAACAGATATTTTAATAGAAGAATTTATTAATGAAAATGATGAAGAAGCGCAAACACAATCAGTATTAACAAACACAACAGAAATTAAAGAAAGACAAACAAGTGCAGAATTAGGAATAAACTTAGAAGAATTATCAACAACTGTAGAAAATGAAGTACAATTTACAATCACATTAAATACTGAAAATTACATGAAAGATTTATATAAAAATCCAGAATTCATTATAGAATTACCAGAATGTGTTGAAGCGATAAACAATATCAGTGTTGATTCAATTACTTTACTTAATAATACTATAATTAATGAAGAAGAAATTGAAGAAGATATTTTTAAAAATATACAAATTGAACAGCAGGAGTCAAATAATAAAAAATATATTAGAGTAACAGCTGAGGGTGAACAAAAATCATACACAGGTTCATCAATTAATAATGTACAAATAATTATACCAGCAAAAATTACAACATCAACAATTTTACCAACTACAGATGCAGTAATTAACTTATATTATTCTAGTGAAAATCACACAACATATAATAAGGATAGCCAAACTATTTCAGGATATGGAGAATATAATAAGAATATAAGATTTGTAGGAGCAACAGGTATTTTAACTAAAACAACAACAAGTATAAATGGTGAAACAATAGTAAATTATAGTGGTCAATCAAATCCTATAGTTATAGCATCTAATTCTAATAATAATGGTACAATAAATATTGTTGCTGTAAATAATACAGGCGTTGATTTAGAAGAAGTTAAGATTTTAGGCAAATCCGAAACATTTAGAGAAATAGTAGTAAATGATCCAGCAACTATTAAATATTCAAACAGTCGCAATCCAGAAATAAATGATGAGAGCTGGTCAAGTGAATATACTGAAGAGGCAAAAAGCTATTTAATTGAATTTGGACAAGTACCTCAAGGGGGAATTATAAAATATGCATATACATTACAAATCCCAGAAGTTCAAAATGATACAAATTTTGAGGAAAAATTTGAAATTTGGACTGCAAACAACGAAAAAATAGCAGAACAAATTTGCCCAATTCAAGTAAAAACTGTAAACTTAGAAGTTACACTAGAATCATCAGCTGGTGATAACAATTCTGTATATGCTGGACAAGAATTAAATTATACAATTACGGTAACAAATAATGGCTCAACAGATGTAAATGAAATATCAATAGTAGATACATTATCAGATAAGCTAAGTTTATTAAACAGCAGTGATCCAATAACATGGAGTAATATAACATTAACTCCAGGGCAAAGCATTCAAAAAACTATTTCTACAAAAGTAAATGATAATATTGAATTAGATACGATAATTGAAAACAGCGTAGCGGTTAATGCAAAATATTTACAAGAAAGCATAATTAAAAGGACATCAAATACTGTAAAAATAAGTTTAATAGATGTTAAAATAAGCAGTGATATTTCTACAGATAGTATTATAACAGATTCAATACAAATAGGATCATTCTTAGAGTATAATATTGAATTAGAAAATAAAACTACTGAAACAAAAAATATTAATTTTATTGGAGAATTGCCAGATATTATTGATCAAGACTCACTTGCAGGAAATGTTTTAATTAAGGATTTAGAAACAGATTTCTGGTTAGAAGATGACACAGAAGTATTTGCAAATGGAGAAAAAGTTACTGCATCACTAGTATTAAATGCAGGCGAAAGAAAAATGATTAATATTTACTCATTAGTTGATAAATATAAATATAGTGAGCCAAAAGCTAAATTCACAATTAAATATGACCAAGAGGAAATTAAACTAGAACATGTAAATAATGCTATAACACCTGCTAATATATCAGTAGAAGAAAAAGTATATAAAAACAATGAGGAAGTAACAGTAAGCAATATAGAATTATCAATAGAAGATGAAATAAAATATGAAATAAAAATTAAAAATAACGGGGAAACAAGCGATAAATTAGAAATATTTTCTAATATAAGTAACTTACTTGAAGTAAAATCAATTGCATTCTATTCTGAAAATTATGAAGAAGTGTTTGACGAAGAAGACTTATCAAATATTTTTTCACTGATAGAAGTAGAAATTGGACATAATGAAGAGTATACCTTGATAATTACTGGAAAATTGATTAACGATTTAAACGAAGAAAAAGAGCTTGTATCAGAATTTGAAGTAGGTGGAATTTATACAAATAGTATAGCAAAAGTATTAAGTAAAACAATCAAACCAATGGATATTTCAACAGAAGAACCAAACAACCCGGTAGACCCAGATAATCCTGTAGACCCAGAAAATCCACACAATCCTGTCGATCCAGAAAACCCAGACAACCCAGCAGATCCAGAAAATCCAGGAGAATCAAGCGATCCAGATACACATGAAGAGATCAAAAAATATACAATATCAGGTGTTGCTTGGCTAGACAGTAACGAAGATGGAGAGAGGGATGTAAATGAACCTTTATTATCAGGAATAACTGTTAAACTTATAAATGATAACAATACTATAAAAGAAACAAAAACAAATAATAATGGTGAATATGCATTTTATGAAATAGCACAAGGTGAGTATATTATAGTATTCGAATATGATGAAACAAAATATAAAATTACAGATACAAAAAAAGATGGAATTTTAGATTCTGCAAATTCAGATGTATATGAAGTAAATGTTGATGGAGAAAACATTATAAGAACAGATAAGATTTCATTGACAAATAACAAGAAAAATATTGATATAGGTTTGATAGAAAGAGAAATATTTGACTTAAAGGTAAACAAATATATAAGCAAAATTACTGTAAATAATGATGAAGGAACAAGCATTGTTGATTATAACAATAAAGATTTTGCTAAACTAGAAATCCCAGCAAAATATTATGTAGGTAGTGAATTAATTATTGAATACAACATTGTAATAGAAAACACAGGGGATGTATCTGGATATGTATATGAATTAGCAGATATTATGCCAAATGGTATGAAGTTTATATCAGAACTAAACCCAGATTGGTATGAAGAAAATGGAAAACTATATAGCGTTTCATTAACTCAAGACAAGATAGAGCCACAGAGTACAAAAATAATCAAAGTAGTATTGGTAAAAGAAATAGAAAATGATAAATCAGTTTCTATAAAAAACAAGGCAGAGATAGTTAATACATTCAATGATAAATTAATTCAAGAGAAAGACTTAAATAACAATATTTCACAAGCTGAATTATTAATATCAATCAAAACAGGTAATATTAGAACATATATAATTCTTATTATAACAACTCTATCAATAATAGGTATAGGAATATACGCAATAAAGAAAAAGGTATTAGTTTAATACCTTTTTCTTTCCTTTAGTACCAATTCCACTTATTCCTTTTTCGCCTTCTTTTATTTCCCTTAAAATATCATAAATTGAGACAAACTGATTACTATCCGTAATTGCTACTTTATGAGCCACAATTAAAGGATCGATAAAATCTATTAAAATGCGACCAGGAGATGAAGCAAAGTCAGCTCCAGCAACCATTATTGCTTCAAAAAAACTTTGACAAGCACCGGCAAAAATGGTAAGTTTATCAGAAGAATACTCCCATTTTCTGGCTTCTCTTACAGTATCTGCAAAAAATCTAGAATTTCTATAATTATAAATATTACTAAAGTTCTTGCCAGACTTTATCATGGCATCATGACCTGTAATTACTAAAATATCCGGCTCATATTTAGCTAACAATTCTCGCACAAGATGAGGTTGTTTTCTTTCTGGTATATTTCTTACAATTGCATCTAGACCTAATTTTCTATAATATCTAATAGACTTTTCTGCATATTTTCTATCACCATCTAGATGCAAGATTCTTCCTGTTAAAACTTTTCCGTAAATGTGTCCTAGTAGGATTAGAATAATGCTGAATTCTTTTATTAAAATCAAAATCAATATTTTTTTCTATCTCTTTAATAACCTTCTTATCTATTTTTTCAAGATCATTAACGGGAGAATCTGCCTCAATTCTAATAGACACACCTTTAAGAATAGCAATATCTGGGGTATTTTTCATTCGAACAACTCTATCAACAACAAAAAGAATATCCTTATTATAGGATAACCTTCCAACAATATCTCCCTTACAAATTTTCAATGAAATCACCTCTAAAAATGGTGGTATTATATTTTATGATAATACTAATAATTTAGTGAAATTTGATAGACATTTTAGGTCCTTTTTGGGGATCCTTTTTGGGGACACCTTCCAAAATGGTCCTTCCTTTTTGGGGACACCTTCCAAAAAGGACCTGAAATTTTTGAAACAACTTTAAAAAAACAGTATAACATTAATTAAAAATCTCCATAAAATATAATATAAAATTATTTTATGGAGGTTTTATGGCTAAAATAATAGTATTTAACAATGATTTAAACAGAATGGAAACATATTATAGGGGAGAAGGAGAAAGAATGCCATATAATGCAGGTGGAACATTAACAGTAGGCGAATTTAGAGGTTCAAGTAATAGCCCAACATTATGGACAACTAAAAGAACAATGCAAAGTTTTAATACCACTAGATTTCTATTTCGGAAGTCCAATACCTGTCGGTTTTGCATTTAAACGTCCCTGGGAAGGCGGCCATAGCGCACAATCTCAGCACTATGCTGGTGTTGCATTTGATGCAGGACAGTTGCTTAGTAATTCAGAAAGGAATAGATTAAGAAATACCGCAATAAACTCAGGAGTTTGGAGTTATGTAGAACCAGCAAATCTAACACCAACCTGGGTTCACTTTGATAAAAGATTTGGAAGGCCGGCTTGTGGCACATCTGGATATCCACTAATTAGAAGAGGCAGTATAAGCACATATGTCTTAATAGCACAAGATGGTCTAAACACATTAGGATTTAGAACAGGAGGACTAGATGGTATATTTGGCTCTCAAACAGAACAGGCAGTAAGAAATTATCAGCGCTCACGAGGCCTTTCACCAGATGGAATTGTAGGATGCAATACTTGGCGTTCTCTTCAAGAAGATGTGGTAGGAACAGGAAGAACATCAACGACAATAGATTAAATAAATTGTAGGGGCAGGTTTTGACCTGCCCAGATTCAAAATTAACTAATATTCGCATAGGAGCTACAAAGTGCTCCATAAAACTTCGAATAAATACCCTGATTTGTATCGGCCAAAGTCTTGACACTGTAATAAAAATTTGATAACATAGATTAGAAAACAGGATTAAGGGAGCAATTATGAAAAGAACGAAATTATGTGATAGAATTTTACCAACATATACAAAAGGTGAAGAAATATTCAATATGGTATCACACATAATAGGTGGCGCTATGGGAATATTTGCAATAGTAATGTGTAGTATTATTGCAGCAATTCATCATAATCCATATGGTGTGGTATCTGGAGTAATTTATGGATGCACGCTGGTAATACTTTATACATGTTCTAGTATATATCATGGATTAAGAGCAGGTGGTACTGCAAAAAAAGTATTCCAAATAATAGACCACTGCACTATATTTTTGCTTATAGCAGGTTCATATACACCATTTGCATTATGCACTTTAAGAGAATATAACACAGCTTTTGGATGGACAATTTTTGGTATTATTTGGGGATTAGCAGTAATTGGTATAACATTCAATGCAATAGATTTAAAAAGATATAAGGTTCCATCAATGGTTTGTTATTTACTTATGGGGTGGATGATAATTTTTAAAATGAATGCAGTTATAGCAAAAATCGGTATGACAGGATTCATTTTACTGCTTTCAGGAGGAATAGTTTATACAATAGGTGCGATATTTTATGGATTAGGAAGAAAAATAAAATGGATGCATTCAATATTCCATATTACATGTATTTTAGGAAGCCTTTTACAAATGCTTTGTATATTATTATATGTTATTTAATAAACCAGTCTTGCGACTGGTTATTTTTTGTGATAGAATAGTATCGAAATAATGGAAGGAATGTGATAAGCATGAAAGTTATTTTATTACAAGACATAAAAGGAGTAGGAAAAAAAGATGAAATAATTAATGCAAATGACGGATATGCAAGAAATTTTTTATTTCCTAAAAAAATGGCACTTGAAGCCACAAAGGATAATCTTTTAAAACTTCAAGACAAGAAAAATTCAGTTGCGCACAAGAAAAACATAGAAATAGAAGAAAATAAAAAAATAGCAGAAAAGATTAATAAGTTGCAGTTAACATTATCTGTAAAAGCTGGAGAAAATGGAAAAACATTTGGAGGCATTACATCAAAAGAAATATCAGAAGAATTAAAAAAGCAACATGGAATTTATATAGATAAGAAAAAAATTGTGTTAAAAGACACAATTAAAACAATAGGAAGATTTTCCATAGATATAAAATTTGGAGATGGAGTTCTTACTAGGCTTGCTTTAGTAGTAAAGCCAGAGTAAAAATTAGTGAATAATTAATAGTGAATAGTGAATGGTGAATAATGAATGAAAGAATTTGCGTTTTACGCAAATTCTAACCAACATTATTAATTCTTCACTATTAACTATTCACTATTCATTAAATAAACAACCTAAAGAATAGATTAAACTATAAAAATAAAATTATTAATTGAAGGAGAATATGTTTATGGAACTAGGAAAGGTGCCACCACATGATACAGAAGCAGAACAAGCAGTATTAGGAAGCATGCTAACAGATCAAGATGCGGTAGTAGATGCAATAGAAAAATTAAAAACAGAAGATTTTTATAGAGATGATAATAGATTTATTTATGAAGCGATGATTAACCTATATAGCAAAGCAGAACCTATAGATATAATAACAGTAAAAAATGAATTAACATCAATGGGAAAATTCGAGGTAGTTGGTGGAATAGAGTATTTAGCTACACTTCCAGATAAAGTTCCAATCACATCAAATGCAATAAAATATATTGAAATAGTTGAAGAAAAATCAGTGCTTCGCAAATTAATAAAAACAGCAAATGACCTAATTGCACTTGGATATGCGCAAAGTGAAGATGTAGATATTATAATAGAGCAAGCAGAAAAAAGAATTTTTGATATAATGCAAGGAAAAAATCAAAAAGGATATATACCATTAAAAGATATATTGGTAGAAGCATTTTCTGAAATAGAAAAACTGTATAATCAAAAAGAATCCATAACAGGTATTCCAACAGGATTTGCAGATTTAGATTATAAAACAGCAGGGCTCCATAAATCAGATTTAATACTAGTTGCTGCAAGGCCAGCAATGGGTAAATCAGCATTTGCTTTAAATATTGCCACACACGCAGCAATAAATGCCAAAGTGCCAACTGTAATATTTAATTTAGAGATGTCTAAAAATCAATTGGTAAATAGAATGTTATGTAGTGAAGCAATGGTAGATAGTAATAAAATTAGAACAGGTAAAATAGACGAAGAAGACTGGGTAAAACTTGCAACTGCACTTGGCCCACTTTCAGAAGCACCAGTATACATAGATGATACACCAGGAATTACAGTTCAAGAAATTAGAGCAAAATGTAGAAAATTAAAACTAGAAAAAAATATTGGACTAGTTGTAATAGATTATTTGCAATTAATTCAAGGAAGCGGAAAGAAAAATTCAAGTCGTGAGCAGGAGATTTCTGAAATAAGTAGATCTTTAAAAATACTTGCAAAAGAGCTAGATATACCGGTAATTGCTATTTCACAGCTATCAAGGGCTGCTGAACAACGCTCAGACCATAGACCAATGCTTTCAGACTTACGTGAATCTGGGGCTATTGAGCAAGATGCAGATATAGTAATGTTTATATATAGAGATGATTACTATAATCCAGATTCTGAAAAGAAGAATATTGCAGAAATAATACTTGCAAAACATAGAGCAGGTTCAACTGGAACAGTTGAATTACTATGGTTAGGAAATTACACAAAATTTGCAAATATAGAAAAATATAGGGAATAATAGAATGGAAGAACAAGTAGTTAAAACAATTAAAAAGTATAATCTAATAAATGATGGAGATAAAATTGTAATAGGCGTATCTGGAGGACCAGACTCAATATGCCTATTACATATTTTAAACGCAATAAAGAAGGATTTGAATTTTGAAATATTTGTAGCACACGTAAATCACATGATAAGAAATGTTGCAGATAGTGAAACAGAATACGTAAAAAAGTTCTGCGAAAAACTAGAGATTCCTTGTTATGTTAAAAAAGTAGATGTAATATCAATTGCAAAACGAGAAAAAAGGGGCACAGAAGAAATGGGAAGAGATATTAGATACAACTTTTTTGATGAAGTTGCACTAAAAACAGGTGCTAACAAAATTGCTACTGCACACAATAAAAATGATAAAGTAGAAACAGTTATTCTTAATATATTAAGAGGAAGCGGATTATCAGGATTAAAAGGTATAGAACCAGCAAGAGATGAAAAATATATAAGACCACTTATAGAAGTAGAAAGAACAGAAATAGAAAAATATTGTAAAGATAATAATCTTAATCCAAAATACGACGAATCAAATAATGAAAACATTTATACAAGAAATAAAATAAGAAATATTGTACTTCCATATATAAAAAGAGAATTTAATCCAAATTTTATTAAAACAATGGATAGGTTATCAGAGGTTGCAACAGAAGAAAACGAATATTTAAATAAAATTACAAAGGAAGCCTTTGATAGAATATCATTAAATAATAGTGATACGTTAAATATTCAATTAGACCTAAAAAAATTTAATAATCTTGAATTAGTAATAAAAAGAAGAGTAATACTATATACTATAAGCAAAGTATTGGGTTCAAATCAAGGTATAGAAAAAGTTAATATAGATGATATAATAAAATTATGTGAAAGAAATATTGGAAATAAATTTTTAATACCTACGAAAAGAATAAAAATTTTAGTAAAAAATAATAAAATTTATTTTTTGTTAAATGCTGACCTTCCGTAAGAAAAAGCTTGGGAGAGGCTAATTTCAGCAAAAAAACTTTTCTAAAAACTATTGAAAATTAAGAATTAATATGCTATATTTCATATCGAATATAAAGTAATTTTTATATGAATATACAAAGGAGATAAGGTTTATGAAGAATAGTTTAAAAACATTAGCTATGTGGCTAATAATAGGAATAATATTTATAGTTGTTGTGTCAGCAGTTTTAGAGAATTCCGAAACAAAGCTAACATATTCAGAGTTATTAGTAGCAATAGAAAATGGTAATGTATCAAAAATAGAAATACAAGCAGATGGAAAAAAAGCTTATGTTGAATTAAAAGACTCTAAAATTGAAAAAAGAGTTAATATACCAAGTATGGATAGCTTTATAGATAAAGTAAGTAATCATCTAATAGAAGGAAATATTATATTAGAGGAAAAATCAGAATCTGCATTAGTTACAATACTAGGATTACTTTCACCATTTGCAATAGTAATAGTATTCTTTGTGTTCTGGTTCTTGTTCATGAATAATGCCCAAGGTGGAAACAAAACAATGTCTTTTGGTAAAAGCAAAGCCAGAATGATTGGCGGAACAGAAAAAGGCAAAGTAACATTTAAAGATGTTGCTGGTGTTGATGAAGAAAAAGAAGAATTACAAGAAATAGTAGAATTTTTAAAATCACCAAAGAAATTTACAGATATGGGTGCAAGAATTCCAAAAGGTGTACTTCTTGTTGGCCAACCAGGTACAGGTAAAACACTTCTTGCAAAAGCAGTAGCCGGAGAAGCAGGAGTACCATTCTTTATAATAAGCGGTTCAGACTTTGTTGAGATGTTTGTTGGTGTTGGTGCATCAAGAGTTAGAGACTTATTTGATGAAGCAAAAAAACATGCACCATGTATAATATTTATAGATGAGATTGATGCAGTTGGACGCCAAAGAGGTGCAGGACTTGGTGGAGGACATGATGAAAGAGAACAAACCTTAAATCAATTACTAGTTGAAATGGATGGATTTGGAACAAACGAAGGAGTAATAGTACTAGCTGCAACAAATAGGCCAGATGTATTAGATAGAGCATTACTTCGCCCAGGAAGATTTGATAGACAAATAGTAGTTTCAAGCCCAGATGTTAAAGCAAGAGAAGAAATTTTAGAAGTTCACAGTAGAAAAAAGAGAATTTCACCAGATGTAGATTTAAAGGTAATAGCTAAAAACACAGCAGGATTTGCTGGCGCAGATTTAGAAAATGTATTAAACGAAGCAGCGCTTTTAGCAGCAAGAAGAAATAAACCAGAAATAGAAATGACAGAAATTGAAGATGCAATGGTAAAAGTTACAATGGGACCAGAAAAGAAGAGTAGAGTAAGAAGCGAAAAGGAAAACAAATTAGTAGCATTCCATGAGGCAGGCCATGCAGTAGTAAGTAGATATTTACCAACGCAAGATACTGTACATCAAATATCAATAGTTCCAAGAGGAATGGCTGGCGGATATACAATGTATAGACCAGACGAAGATAAAAACTTTATGTCTAAAACCGAAATGGAAGAATCAATAATATCACTTCTAGGTGGTAGAGTTGCAGAAGGTTTAGTACTAAATGATATATCTACAGGAGCAAGTAATGATATAGAAAGAGCAACAAAAATTGCAAGAGACATGGTTACAAAATATGGAATGAGTGATATTATAGGAACAATAAATTTCGGTTCTGACCAAGGAGAGGTATTCTTGGGAAGAGATTTCACACATACCAAAAATTATAGTGAAGAAACTGCAGCTGAAATAGATAAAGAAGTAAAGAGAATTATAGATATTGCATACAAAAGATGTCAAGCAATTTTATCAGAGCATATGGATAAATTACATGCTGTTGCAGAAAAATTATTAGAAAAAGAAAAAATAGACGGCGAAGAATTTGACGCAATATTTGAATAATGACAAAAAAGTAGCGGAGCACAATGTGCTCCATATATTTTAAAATAACGATATGCATAGGCGAAAATTGAGAGGAGAGAATATGGAAGAAAAATGTTGTTGTGGGGGAAATAAAAAAGACCCTAAAATGGAAGAAATATTATCAAAGTATAAACAAGATAAAAGCAATTTAATACAAATACTAAACGAAGTACAAGAACACTATGGATATATTCCAAAGCATGCGCAATTAGCAATATCAGAATATTTAGATTTACCAATGGCAGAAATATATGGAGTAATAACATTTTATTCAAGATTTACATTAAAACCAAAGGGTAAATATAACGTTGCAGTATGCTTAGGAACAGCATGCTATGTAAAAGGCTCAGAAAAAATATTGGACAAGCTAAAAGAAAAACTGGGAATAGATGTAGGAGAAGTAACCAAAGACGGAAAATTTTCAATAGAAGCAACAAGATGTATTGGAGCATGCGGACTAGCACCAGTATTTACAGTAAATGGAGAAGTATATGGAAAAGCAACACCAGAGCTACTTGAAAATGTCCTTGCGGACCTAATGAATAATGAAGAGTGAATAGTTAATAGTGAATAATTAGAGTTGGAGGTAACAATGAAATCTTTAGATGAAATAAGAGAAATTAGAGCAAAAAAAAGAGAAGAACTAGATTTAAGAGTTAATTTACAAGCAAACACAGTAGAAAAACATATTTTAGTGTGCCATGGAACTGGCTGTACATCTTCAAAATCACCAGAAGTACTTGAAACATTTAAAAGACTAATTGAAGAAAAAAATATCCAAAACGTTAGGGTAATCAAAACAGGATGTTTTGGGTTATGCAGTAAAGGTCCAATTGTAATAATAAGACCAGAAGATGTTTTTTATTCTATGGTAAAGCCGGAAGATTGTGAAGAAATTATAAATACCCATATAATAGAAGGAAAAATAGTAGAAAGATTGCTTTGCAAAGATATTGATAATACTGAAGTAAAAAGATTAGATGAATTAACTTTCTACAAAAAGCAGAAAAGAATAGCATTAAAAAATTGTGGAATAATAAATCCTGAGAATATAGATGAATACATTGCTTTTGACGGGTATAAAGCACTTGAAAAGGTACTATTTGAAATGACTCCAGAAGAAGTAATAAAGGAGGTTTCAGATTCAGGACTTCGTGGACGTGGAGGGGCAGGATTCCCAACAGGTAAAAAGTGGGAATTTACAAGGATTGCAGAAGGAGACCAAAAATACGTAGTATGTAATGCAGATGAAGGAGATCCTGGAGCATTCATGGATAGAAGCATTCTAGAAGGAGACCCACATTCAGTTATAGAAGCAATGATGATAGCAGGATATTCAATTGGAGCAGATAAAGGGTATATCTATGTAAGAGCAGAATATCCAATAGCAGTTCACAGATTTCAGGTTGCAATAGACCAAGCAAAAGAATATGGAATACTTGGAAACAACATTTGGGGAACAGATTTTAGCTTTGATTTAGAAATAAGATTAGGGGCAGGAGCCTTCGTTTGCGGAGAAGAAACAGCACTGCTAGAATCAATAGAAGGAAAAACCGGACGCCCAAGATTAAAACCACCATTTCCAGCAAATTGCGGGTTGTGGGGTAAACCAACATTAATCAATAATGTTGAAACATATGCAAATATTACAAAAATAATATTAAATGGAGCTAAGTGGTATAGTTCAATAGGTACTGAAACTTCAAAAGGAACAAAAGTATTTGCATTAGGTGGAAATGTAGTAAATGTAGGATTAGTAGAAGTGCCTATGGGAACAACATTAAGAGAAATAATATTTGATATAGGTGGAGGAATTCCTGGAGGACTTGAATTTAAAGCGGCACAAACAGGTGGGCCATCAGGTGGATGTATACCAAAAGAACATTTAGATACACCAATAGATTATGAATCATTGGGAGAAATCGGGTCAATGATGGGGTCTGGTGGATTAATAGTAATGGATGATTCAAAATGCATGGTAAACTTAGCAAAATTCTATTTAGGATTTACTGTAGATGAATCATGTGGAAAATGTACACCATGTAGAATTGGAACAAAAAGAATGTTAGAAATATTAGAAAAAATAACAGAAGGAAAAGGTGAAGAAGAAGATCTTCCAAAACTAGAAGAATTAGCCCAAACTATTAAAAGAACATCAGTATGTGGGCTAGGACAAACAGCACCAAATCCAGTACTTAGCACTATTCACTATTTCAAAGATGAATATGTAGAACATATAAAAAATAAAAATTGCCCAGCAGGAGAATGTAAAGCATTATCAAGCTTTAAAATTAATTCAGAAAAATGTAAAAAATGTGGATTATGCTTTAAGAACTGTCCAGTAGGAGCAATAGAAGGAAGCAGAGAAGAAGGATTTAAGATAAATCCAGATAAATGTATTAGGTGTGGACTTTGTAAGTCAAATTGCCACTTTGGTGCAATCTAAACGAATGAAAAACATCGTTTTGGATTCGATTGTAAAAACAGTAATAGTGTAGGGGTCGGTCTTGACCGACCCGAGGGCTAGGAAATTGCTAACTAATATAATTTTATTCGAAAGGAGATTAACATGCCAAACATGGTTAAATTAACAATAGATAGAAAGGAAGTAGAGGTAGAGGAAAACAGCACTGTACTAGATGCAGCAAGAAAACTAAATATAGATATACCAACACTTTGCTTTTTAAAGGAAATAAATCAAGCAGGAGACTGCAGAATGTGTATAGTAGAAATAGAGGGAAGACGTGGATTTGTTCCATCATGTATTACAAGAGTAGAAGAAGGAATGAAAGTTAGAACAAATACAGAAGAGTTAGAAAGCTCAAGAAGAATAATGCTAGATTTAATCCTATCTACACATAATAGAGATTGCTTAACTTGCATAAGAAACGGAAACTGCGAACTTCAAGCATTAGCTAGAAAATATGGAGTAACAAATATAGAATTTGAAGGGCAAACAGTAGAGGACCATATAGACGAATTATCACCATCAATAGTAAGAGACAATAGTAAATGTATAATGTGTAAACGTTGTGTTGCAGTGTGCAAAAATATTCAAGGGGTATCTGCAATTTCAGTAGCAGGCCGTGGATTTAAATCACATATAGGAACAGAAAATGAAGAGAGCTTAAACAACGTAAATTGCACGTTCTGCGGACAATGTATAGAAGCTTGCCCAGTTGCAGCATTAAGAGAAAAAGATGAAACAAAATTAGTATGGAGAAAATTAAAAGATAAAGATACATTTGTTGTAGTTCAAACAGCACCAGCAGTAAGAGTTGCCTTAGGTGAAGAATTTGGAATGAATATTGGAGAAAATGTGACAGGCAAAATGGTAACAGCATTAAAAGAAATAGGGTTTGACAGAGTATTTGATACAAATACAGGGGCAGATTTAACAATAATGGAAGAAGCAAATGAATTTATAGAAAGACTAAACGAAAATAGAAACTTACCAATGATTACATCATGTAGCCCAGGATGGATTAGATATATAGAAATGAATTATCCAGATGAGTTAGACCACTTGTCTACATGTAAATCACCACATCAAATGTTTGGAAGCATATTAAAATCATATTATGCAGAAAAAGAAGGGCTAGACCCAAAGAAAATGTTTGTGGTATCTGTAATGCCATGTGTAGCAAAGAAATTTGAAAGAACAAGACCAGAAATGAGAAACAACGGTTTAGACAATGTGGATGCAGTATTAACAACACGTGAGCTTGCAAGAATGATAAAGCAAGCAAATATAAACTTCGTAGGATTAGAAGAAAGCGAATTTGATGATCCAATGGGAGAAGCAACAGGAGCAGGAGCAATATTTGGAACAACAGGTGGAGTTATGGAAGCGGCATTACGTACAGCAGCAGAAACATTAACAGGTAAGGAATTAGAAAAACTAGAATTTAAAGACGTTCGTGGAGAGAAAGGAATAAAGAAAGCTGCAGTTAAAATTGGAGATAAAGAAATAAAAGTAGCGGTAGCACACGGATTATCAAATGCAAGAACAATCTTAGAAGAAATAAAATCAGGAACAGCAGACTATCAATTCGTAGAAATAATGGCGTGCCCAGGAGGATGCATAATGGGTGGAGGTCAGCCAATAGTAAGCTCAAAAATAAGAAATACAGTAGATGTAAGAAAGAAAAGAGCAGAGGCATTGTATAAGATAGACGAAAAAAGTAAAATAAGAAAATCACACGAAAACCCAGCAATAAAAAAGTTATATGAAGAATACTTAGAAAAACCGGGAAGCCATAAGGCACATGAACTATTACACACAGACTACTACCAAAGAGAAAAATATAAAGAATAATTTTCAGAACCATTTTGGGTCCATTTTGGGGACACCTTCCAAAAAGAACCTAAAATGTTCCAAAATATTAAAAAAATTTTTTATTTTGTTATAATTTAAAACATAGTAATATATGGAGAGTGATTAAATGAAAACTGAAAAAGCAAATGAAATATTTGGATATGGATTTTTATTGGTAGGTGCATTTAAATTTATACTTTTTTTCTTGGCGGTAATGCAAGCATTTACAAGCATAGGAGCTTCATTAAATGGGGCTAATGCTTCTATAAATAATTATGAAACATTTTCTTCTATAATAGGATTTGCTGAAATTGTTTTACTTATTGGTTCTATTATAATGATAATTATTAATTCAAAAGAAAAATCTAAAGTTACAATTGGTTATTTGATGGGATTAGGCGCAATACTTTTAGAATTTTTTGTCCCTAAATTAGCAGTAATCTTCTTTATACTAGTACAATGCGGTATATATATTAAGGCTGGATTTATGATTAGGAATAAGAATATGGGATTTAATAAGGATTATAAAAGTATTAGACAGCAAGAAAAAGATACAGAATGGTTTTATGGTAAAGATGATAAATAAAAAATGTTATAAATATATGAAATGGAGCAATATATTGAATAAAAAAATGAATATATTTTTTAATAAAATAAAAAGAATTTTAAGTTCAAGGATAGCAATAATAATCATCACCATTATAGTTATATGTAGTTTTAATAGCACATCAATAGCTGCAAAAAAAACAAGAATAATTATATCGAATGGGATTAAAAAAACAGTTACAACAATAACTCCAAATAAAATAAATACTAAAAACTTAAATAACACAACTACAACAAAAAATAAAGAGGACGAATCATTTGTTAAGACAGCATGGAGATGGTTAGGATTAAAAGATAAGATGCTTTTTTCAGGAGAGAGCAACACAATTTCCATTGAACAAAAGAGAGAAAACAATTATATGGCAATAGGTATTTCCGGAGTTTTAACACTATATTGGATAATTTTGTTACTTTTTTACGAAAGAGAAGAAGCATACGACTATGAAAACAAGGACGACATAGATACCATGCGAAAATATAATCCATTACTTGCAGGATGTATTGCGGATAATAGAGAGGTGTTGCCAAGAGACATTACTGCAGTTATTTTAGACATGATTAGAAAAGATTTTATAACATTAAACATGAATCCTAATTTAGAAATTGACAAAGAAGATTATGTTTATATGGTTTCAATTAACAAAAAAAACACAAAAAAAATGGATGAAATAGAAAGATATATAATAAATTGGTTTTTTAATTATTATGAATTAGAAGAAATTGATCTAGTTAAAAGGCTTAAACAACTTTCTCAAAGCAAGGATTTTCCAAAGAAAATGGAGGAATTAAACGATATTGCTGAAAAGAATTTACATGGAATTGGTGCAAATATGCCAACAGTTCCAATGTTCTTAAGAATATTTAATTTTGTGATGCTATTTTTTACAATCATAGCATCAACAATACATATAATAAATAATGGCGTGAATGTACATATTTACCAATCTACATTTTTACTGTTTGTTATAGTTGTTGCTTTAATCTTATTTGTATTACCAATAATTGCTCTTGCTATCCATTTATTGCTAATACTGATAGTTTTACTGAGAAAACTGGTAAAATCCCAAGCCCAAAAATACAGTGGCAAGCGCTTGGTGGAAACAAGTGCTTTTGCAATCATTTTTATAGTCTTTTCAATAATAATTGTATATCTTATAATTCCTAATAAATATGTTTGTTTAGATATTTATATGATGGGGATCGCATATTTAATAGTTAGAACGGACAATTTAATGACAAGACATACCAAGGAAGTATTAAATGATTATTATTCTTTAAATGAAATAAAATATAGAATACAGGAGTACAGCTTAATAAAAGAGAAACAAATAAATTATATAAAATTGTGGGATGAATATTTAATATATGCTGTAGCATTTGGAATTCCAATACCAATTGTAAATAAGCTTAAAGGGACATATAAAGAAGACAATGATTTAGTTTATCTTGCAAAATGTGAATCTTTGTACTATATTTGTAAAGCATATTTGGAAGTAATGTGTGAAATAAGTTTTAAACCAAAGAAGCAATCACCTTTTGGCTTCCTTGTAGATGCACTTTGGCATCTTTAGGTCCCTTTTGGGGACACCTTCCAAAAAGGAACAAAAAACTTCTTGCCAAAAAATGGAAATTGATATATAATAAAAATAATTTAAGGGGGATTTGTAATTTTACCATTTTGGGGACACCTTCCAAAAAGGACCTAAAAACAGGAATAAAAAAACAAAAACAAAATATATTTAAGTATTATGAAAATAAAACAAAAAACAATATATGCTATAATTTTTGTAATATTAATCGGAGCAGGCTTAATGTCTGCTCTTTTTTGGGCAGTGTCAAAGAGGCGGTTCTTTTGACATCCTTGCAACTGCAAATAGCAATACTGAAGAATATACAATATTTGTAGATGCAGAAGAATCAAAGCTATATTTATTACAAAACGGAACACTCATAAAAGAATATTCATGCTCAGGAGGAAAATGGAATACTCCATCACCAATAGGCACCTGGAGAATTACAAGAAAAGCAAAATGGGGAGAAGGTTTTCGGACGGAAGTTTTCTTGGACTTAACGTGCCATGGGGAGAATTTGGAATACATGGAACTATTAATAAAGATTCAATAGGATGGGCAAGTTCACATGGATGCATTAGGATGAAAAACGAAGAAATAGCAGAGCTTTATAAGACAGTGCCAGTTGGAACAAAAGTAATAATAAGAGATGGACCATATGGAGCGTTTGGTAAGGGATTTCGCAACTTAAAATCTGGAATGTATGGCTCAGATGTTCTAGAAATCCAAAAAAGATTAAAAGAATTGGGATTATTTACTGGAATTCCAAATGGAAAATTCGGGCTTGAGACCGAAAAAGCAGTGCTAAAGTATTGCCAAAAAAATGGACTATATCGAAGAAAGACAATAGACGTAGAACTTCAGAAGCACATGGGATTTATACTCATGGATTGATTTGCATTTTATGTAAATTTATGGTATAATAATTATAAGTTGCAAAAGCAACAAATATTAGAAGCACAAACAGGAGGAAAACTATGAGCAACATGTATGACGCCCTTCGGGTTATTGGGACATTAAAAGTCCGAGTGCCTGAGTCTGACAACATCCAGTCTGTACTGGAGGCAATGATAAGCCAGATAAAAGCTGGAAACAGGTTTGATTTGGCTATCACTTACGGCAGTTTCCTAGAACTGTTAAGAACTGCAGATATTGATGCATCTGATTGCATCAAGCTTCTCCAGGACTGGTTCAGTCAGTATTTCGATGCTGATGCCCAAAAGGAGTGTAAAGAAAATCCCCAAATGACAACAGGGAATCATGGAAAACTTATGCGGTATTCTGAATTAAGCTTACCTGAGAAGCT
This sequence comes from Isotricha prostoma, assembly GCA_023807205.1. Classification (NCBI taxonomy): domain Eukaryota; phylum Ciliophora; class Litostomatea; order Vestibuliferida; family Isotrichidae; genus Isotricha; species Isotricha prostoma. Next base: position 117,034 of record JAJMZS010002931.1, on the reverse strand, counting down.
GAGGCTTAATATGCGTGATGTTTTTGACAGCACAGGATATGAGCTTGAGAAGTGGACAGGTGATTCAAGGCTTGGAAGCTTCATTACTAAATGTGAACAACAATCAGATGGGTGGACTCCAGTAAAAATTGAACGCATAGGAATTATCAAGGCAGAAAAAATCGAAGCAAAGCTCGACATGCTCGGGATAGCAATACCCTGGAGAAAAAGTTAAGTGTTTCAGGAAGCACCATTATAATAGATGGTGCTTCTTTTTCAGGTCCATTTTGGGGACACCTTCCAAAAAGGACCAAAAAACATATTGCCAAAAAATGGAAAATGATATATAATAAAAATAATTTAAGGGGGATTTGTAATTTTATAATACAAATCCCCTTGTTTTATTTTAAGGAGGTATATTATGCCAAGATTAGCAAGGAAAGATTTAAATACGTGTTTTCTACATGTAATGGTGCAAGGAGTAAATAAGGAGTATATATTCAACAAAAAGGAATATATAGAAAAATATTTAAGTATTATTAATAAAAACAAAAAAGACTTTGATTTTACAATTATTGCATATTGTATTATGAATAATCATGCACATTTTTTAATTTATACTGAAAACATAGGAGATTTTGGAAAATTCATGCAAAAAACAAATCTGCAATTTGCAGCAATGTATAATAAGGAAAATAATAGATGTGGAGTTTTGTTCAGAAATAGATACCGCACAGAAGGTATTTATGATGAAAGATATTTAATTAATTGTATAAAGTATATACATGATAATCCAGTAAATGCGGGAATGGTTGCACAATCTAAAGATTATGAGTATTCTTCTTATAATGATTATGCAAATAATTGTGGGATATCAAAAAGTGATATCATGATAAAAGTATTTGGTAAGGATTGTAATTATAAAAATCTGTTTAATGAAGTAAATACGAAACCTTATATAGATGTAGAAGAAGCATCAATAGAGGACATAAAAAAATATATCACTGAGGGTATTAAAGAGTTTGAACAAATAAACCGTGTAAATATAATAGATATATTGTCTAGACGAGAAATATTAAAAGAGCTAATACAATTTCTAAAAGAACAATGGAATATTAAATATGTTGATATTTCCAATTATTTTGAAATTTCAACAAAACTAATAAAATCGATGAAAAATAATATGTGAGGTTCTTTTTGGAAGGTGTCCCCAAAAAGGACTTAAAATGTTTTGGAAAAATATTGCAAAATTATTCTTTGTATGATATAAGTGAATTAAATGATTTTAAAGGAGGAGTTAAGAATGGAAGAAAATTTTGAAAATAAGAAGTCAAAATCATTCTTAAAAATATTATTACCAATAATATTAATTATTGCAATTATTGGGGTTGGAGCTTATTATTTGCTAAATAAATCAAGTGTAAAACCAGTAAATGCATATAAAAATGTTGTAGAAAAAGCATTTAATAAAATTGAAGCAAAAGAAGATAGTAAAACTGCTAAAGCAAAAATAGAATTAAGTGCAACTTTAGATTCAGATAACTTAAATGTAAAAGCAATTAAGCAGTATGTTGAGGCAGCAAAAATAACACTAAATGGAGAAGTAGATATAAATAAACAAATAATGAAATATAATGCACTTGTAGATTTTGACAAGGATACACTTATTAATGCAGATTTCATATTACAAGATGGAAAAATATATGCATATGCTAAGGATTTCTTTAGCAAATATGTGGAAATAGATGCAGAAGAGTACGATTTAGAACAACTTACTACTATGTTAGAAGAAGCATTTAAAACTGCTAAAAAAACATCTAAAAATGAGACAAATAAATTATTAAAAGATATTGAAAACACAATATTAGCTTTCTTGGACGAGCAAGAATATGAAACAAGTAAAGAAGAAATAAATTTTGGCGGAGATAAAGTTAATGCAACAAAAACAACATTAAAACTTAATGAAAAACAATTAGCAAAATTAATGACTGATATTCTTACAGTAATAAAGAACAATGAATACATTACAGATTTAGTATCAACAAATGAGATAGATTTGAAAGAAGAATTAGAAGATGCAATAGAAAACCTAAAAGATGTTGATACAGAGGATATGACAATAAAAATAAATCTATACACAACGGGTGTAACAGCAGAAGTTGTAAAAGCTAATATAAATATAAAAGAAGATGATGAAGAAGTACTAGAAATGAACTATGAAAAAGAAAACAACGAAAAAGCAAATATATCTTTAACGTCAGAAGGAGATACATTTAAACTAGAAATAAATAGAAAAGATAAAAATACAACATTATATACATTAGCCTTTTCTGATGAGCTAGAAGAAATGAAAATAAATATCGAACATACAATAGAAGGACAAAACAAAGGCAAAGTAATTTTAACTACAAAAGTTCCTTCAGAAATGCTTGAACAATATGATATTGATGATGATGTAACAGCAAAGCTAAATATAAATTATGAGATAAATTATGGTGGAAAAGTTGAAGAAACAAATATTGATAATTCAATAAAATTAAATGAATTTACAATGCAAGATCAACTGGAGCTTGCAACAAAATTTCAAAACTCAAAATTATATAAATTAATAGCACCATTTATAAATCAATAATTTTTAAAAAAACTATTGACAAACACTATTTTATGATGTATTATAATAAAGCACAAATTTTTGCAAAAAAATAATAAAAATGGTGATTAAAATAGATAAATTAGTATTTTTTATAAAATAAATAAATTAATAAAGTGTAGGGTAAACAAGTTTTACAAAAATAACAAGAACCTACACTTTTTTGCGTTGGAAAAACAAAATTAAATAAGGAGGAATTAAATATTAATAAGGTTTTAGCAGGCGATTTCTTATTAGGGCAGTAAGGAATTAGAAGCTTTAATACATTAATATTTAAGAGGGACCTTATTTAATTAAAAATTGGGAACAAACGGATAAAATCTTTTAACCCGTAAGAAAATCCCAATATACATCTGCTCTAAAATTAATGTGAATAGTAATTTTGTTTATTAATTTAAATGAAAGTTTTTTGTCATTATATGACAAAAAACTAACTAAAATTATTCACTATTCATTATTCACCATTCACTATTCACTAATTAAATATTTTTGGGGGGTTGATTTTTTTGTTAAAAGACTTAGATCATGGAAAAGCACAAAGGAAAACGTTTGCTAGAACTGGAGATTTTGTAGAAATACCAAATTTAATTAAAGTACAAAAAGATTCTTATGATTGGTTTGTAAAAGAAGGGCTAGGAGAAGTATTAAGAGATATATCTCCAATAGAAGATTATTCAGGAAACCTTGTATTAGAATTTTTTGATTACTACATGGAAGACACAACAAAGTATTCTCTAGAAGAAGCAAAAGAAAGAGATACTACATATTCTACAAGATTACATGTAAAGGTTAGATTAATAAACCGTGAAACAGGAGAAATTAAAGAACAAGAAATATATCTTGGAGATTTCCCACTTATGACAGATAGTGGTACATTCGTAATAAATGGAGCAGAGAGAGTAGTAGTAAGCCAATTAGTTAGATCACCAGGTTGCTATTATGAATCAGATTATGATAAAACAGGTAAAAAATTGTACAAGGCTACGGTTATGCCTATTCGTGGTGCATGGCTAGAATATGAAACAGATTCAAACGATGTTTTTTATGTAAGAATAGATAGGACAAGAAAGTTACCAGTAACATCACTTTTAAGAGCAATTGGCTTAGCTACAGATGACCAAATAATAGATTTATTTGGGGAAGAGGAAAAAATACTTGCAACTATTGCAAAAGATACAGTAAAAACAGCCGATGAAGCAATAGTTGAAATTTATAAAAAATTAAGACCAGGAGAACTACCAACTGTAGACGCTGCAAGAAGTTTATTTAACAACATGTTCTTTGACCCAAGAAGATATGACTTGGCAAAAGTAGGTAGATATAAATTTAATAAGAAATTAAATTTAGCATCAAGAATTGCAAACCAAGTTGCATTTGAAAACATATTAAATAGCGAAACTGGTGAAATTATAGTAGAAAAAGATAATGTAATTTCAAAAGAAAAAGCTATTGAAATACAAAACTTAGGTATCAACATTGTAGATATAAAGGTTGATGACAAAAAAGTAAGAATTATAGGTAATGGAACAGTTGATATTAAAGCATTTGTAGATATAAAAGACTTAAAAGTAAAAGAACTTGTAAACTACGAAGTATTAAAAAATATTTTAGAAAACACAAACAAAAAAGACCTAAAGAAAGTAATAGAACAAAGATATGATGAATTAGTTCCAAAACACATTGTAACAGAAGATATTATTTCATCAATAAATTACTTAATTAACTTACAACATGGTTTAGGAAAAGTTGATGATATAGACCATTTAGGAAATAGACGTATCAGATGTGTTGGTGAATTACTACAAAACCAATTTAGAATTGGTTTAACAAGATTAGAAAGAGTAGTTCGTGAAAGAATGACAATCCAAGACCTAGATGTTATTACTCCACAAACATTAATTAATACAAAACCAATAACATCTGCAATTAGAGAATTCTTTGGAAGTTCACAATTATCACAATTCATGGACCAAACAAACCCATTATCAGAATTAACACATAAAAGAAGAATTTCAGCATTAGGACCAGGAGGTTTATCTAGAGAAAGAGCAGGATTTGAAGTACGTGACGTTCACTATACTCACTATGGTAGACTTTGCCCAATAGAATCACCAGAAGGACCAAACATTGGATTAATTTCTGCATTATCAACATTTGCAGTAATTAATGAATATGGATTTGTTGAAACACCATATAGAAAAATAGATCCAAAAACACACAAAATAACAGACGAAGTTGTATATATGACAGCAGATGAAGAAGACGAATATGCAATAGCACAAGCATCAGAACCAGTTGATAAAAACGGTGTATTTACAAACAAAAAAATAAAAGTAAGATACTTAGATGAAATAATCGAAGTTGAAAAAGACAAAGTAGATTACATAGATGTATCTCCAAAACAATTAGTATCAGTTGGAGCTGCAATGATACCATTCTTAGAGAACGATGACGCAAACCGTGCATTAATGGGTGCAAACATGCAACGTCAAGCAGTTCCTCTAATGATTACAGATTCACCAATAGTAGGAACAGGTATTGAATACAGAGCAGCTAAAGATTCTGGAATAACAATTCTTGCAAAGGAAGCAGGAACAGTAGAAAAAGTTACTGGTGATGATATCACAATAAAAACAAAATCTGGAATAGATACATATAAGCTACGCAAATTCAAAAGAACAAATGGTGGTACATGTATAAACCAAAAACCAATAGTTAAAAAAGGTGAAAAAGTTAAAGCAGGAGACGTTATAGCAGATGGACCATCAACAAATAATGGAGAACTTGCATTAGGTAAAAACGTACTTATTGCTTTCACAACATGGGAAGGCTATAACTACGAGGATGCTATATTATTAAGTGAAAGACTAGTAAAAGAAGATGTATATACATCAATACATATTGAAGAATATGATTGTGAATGTCGTGACACAAAGCTTGGGCCAGAAGAAATTACACGTGATATTCCAAATGTCGGTGAAGATAGCTTAAAAGACTTAAACGAAGATGGAATAATAAGAATTGGTGCAGAAGTAAGACCAGGAGATATATTAGTTGGAAAAGTTACACCAAAAGGTGAAACAGAACTAACAGCAGAAGAAAGATTACTTCGTGCAATATTTGGAGAAAAAGCAAGAGAAGTTCGTGATACTTCATTAAAAGTACCACACGGAGAAGCAGGAACAATAGTAGATGTTAGAATATTTACAAGGGAAAATTCAGATGAATTAGCACCTGGAGTAAATCAAGTAATAAGAGTTTATATTGCGCAAAAAAGAAAGATTTCAGTTGGAGATAAAATGGCTGGACGTCATGGAAATAAAGGTGTTGTTTCAAGAATATTACCAGTTGAAGATATGCCATTTATGCCAGACGGAACACCAGTAGATGTAGTGCTAAACCCATTAGGTGTGCCTTCACGTATGAACTTAGGTCAGGTTTTAGAGGTTCACTTAGGAGCAGCAGCAAGACTACTTGGATTAAAAGTTGCAACACCAGTATTTGATGGTGCAAAAGAAGAAGACATAGTAGAAATGCTTAAAGAATCTGGACTTTCAGAAGATGGAAAAACAATACTATATGATGGAAGAACAGGAGAACCATTTGATAAGCCAATAACAGTTGGAATTATGTACATGTTAAAACTACACCACTTAGTAGATGACAAGATACATGCTCGTTCAACTGGTCCATATTCATTAGTAACACAACAACCTTTAGGAGGTAAAGCACAATTTGGTGGACAACGTTTTGGAGAAATGGAAGTTTGGGCATTAGAGGCTTATGGAGCAGCATACACGCTTCAAGAGATTTTAACTATTAAATCAGATGATGTAGTTGGAAGAGTAAAAACATATGAAGCAATAGTTAAAGGTGAAAATGTTCCAGAACCAGGAGTTCCAGAAAGCTTTAAAGTATTAATAAAGGAACTTCAAAGTTTAGGACTAGATGTAAGGCTATATTCTGAAAATGACGAAGAGCTTGAATTAAAAGAAAATATAGACGAAGGAATCGATTTTAATTTAGAAGATACAAAAAATATTCTTCAGGAAGAACTTGCAATAGATAAAGAAGATGATGATTTAACAGAAGAAGATCTTCTAGATGTAGAAGAAGATGAAGACTTAGATGATTTAGACGAAATAGACGATATAGACGAAGCAGAAGAAGATGATATTTTATCAGATGACATATTTGATAATGATTTAGCAGAAGAAAATTTTGAAAATGACGAAGATATTCTAGACGAATAAAAAAATCTTTAATTAAATATTAGTTAATATTGATTAATTTAGATAGCAGAAGAAATTGTTCGAGCAGTGTAAATCTAATTTTAAAAATATTGTAAACAAAGAAAATAATGTAGGGGTCGGTGATTTCCCGACCCTAAGGGCTGGTCGAGACCAGCCCCTACATGTAACACATAATTATTTATAAAATAATTAAAAGGAGGCAAAAACCTTATGGAAAACAAACAAGCAGAACAAGATGAATTAGCATTATTTGATAAAATAAAAATAGGTCTTGCATCAGATGAAAAAGTAAGAGAATGGTCAAAAGGTGAAGTAAAAAAACCTGAGACAATAAACTATAGAACATTAAAACCAGAAAAAGATGGTTTGTTCTGTGAAAAAATATTTGGACCAACAAAAGACTGGGAATGTCATTGTGGTAAATATAAAAGAATTAGATATAAAGGAATAATATGCGATAGATGTGGTGTTGAGGTTACAAAATCAAAAGTAAGACGTGAAAGAATGGGTCACATCGAATTAGCATCACCAGTTGCACATATTTGGTATTTTAAAGGAATTCCAAGTAGAATTTCATTAATGCTTGATATGTCACCAAGAAGCTTAGAAAAAGTAATATACTTTGCATCTTATGTTGTAATAGACAAAGGAACATCAGGACTTACAAAATGCCAAGTATTAACAGAAAAAGAATATCATGAAGCAGAAGAAAAATATGGTAAAAACTCATTTGTAGCAAAAATGGGAGCAGAAGCTATCAAAGCATTACTAGAAGAAATAGATTTAGATAAGCTTTCAGCAAAACTAAAAAAAGAAATAGCAAAAGCAAGTGAGCAAAAGAAAGTAAAACTTGTAAAAAGACTAGATACAGTAGAAAGCTTTAGAATGTCTCATAATAGGCCAGAATGGATGGTTATGAGCGTTATACCAGTAATACCACCAGAACTAAGACCAATGGTACAGCTAGATGGTGGAAGATTTGCTACATCAGACTTAAACGATTTATATAGAAGAGTAATAAATAGAAATAACAGATTAAAAAGATTATTAGAATTAGGTGCACCAGAAATAATTGTAAGAAATGAAAAAAGAATGTTACAAGAATCTGTAGATGCATTAATCGATAATGGAAGACGTGGTAGACCAGTAACAGGAGCTGGAAATAGAGCCTTAAAATCATTATCAGATATGCTAAAAGGAAAACAAGGTCGTTTCAGACAAAACCTACTTGGAAAAAGAGTTGACTATTCTGGACGTTCAGTTATCGTAGTTGGACCAGAACTTAAAATTTATCAATGTGGACTTCCAAAAGAAATGGCAGTTGAATTATTTAAACCATTTGTAATGAAGGAATTAGTAGGACGTGGCTTAGCACATAACATTAAAAATGCAAAAAGAATGGTAGAAAAATTAAGACCAGAAGTATGGGACATATTAGAAGAAGTAATTGCAGACCATCCAGTAATGCTAAACCGTGCTCCAACATTGCATAGACTTGGTATTCAAGCATTTGAACCAGTATTAGTAGAAGGAAGAGCAATAAAATTACACCCATTAGTTTGTGGTGCATTTAACGCCGATTTCGACGGTGACCAAATGGCAGTACACGTTCCATTATCACCAGAAGCACAAGCAGAAGCAAGATATTTAATGCTTTCAGTAAATAACCTACTTAAACCACAAGATGGTAAACCAGTAACAGTTCCAACACAAGATATGATTTTAGGAAGCTATTACTTAACAATGGATGTTGCAGGTGAAATTGGTGAAGGTTTATACTGCCAAGACCAAGACGAAGCACTTCTTGCATACCAAAATGGTGATTTAGGATTACATGCAAAAATAAAAGTAAGAATGACAAAAGAAATAGACGGGGTAAAGCATACAAAAACAATAGAAACAACAGTAGGAAGAATTATATACAATCAAGTAATACCACAAGATTTAGGATTTGTAGATAGAACAGACCCAGAGCATGACTTCGATTTAGAAATAAGCTTCCCAGTTATGAAGAAAAACCTTGGAACAATAATTGCAAAATGTATAGATAAGCATGGATTAAATGTAACTGCAGTATTATTAGATGATATAAAAGCATTAGGATTTAAATATTCTACAAAAGGTGCGATCACAGTTTCTGTTGCAGACGTTGCTGTGCCTGCAGCTAAAAAAGAAATTCTAGAAAATTCTGAAAAACAAGTAGAAGAAATTGGAAAACAATATAGACGTGGTTTAATTACAGAAGATGAAAGATATTCATCAATAATCAAAGTTTGGGAAAAAGCAACAAACGATGTTACAGAAGCAATGAAAGACAACTTTGATGATTTAAACCCAATATTTATGATGGCACAATCTGGAGCCAGAGGAAACATGAGCCAATTACGTCAAATCGCAGGTATGCGTGGACTTATGGCAAACACTTCAGGTAAAGCAGTTGAAATTCCAATTAAAGCATGCTTTAGAGAAGGTCTAGATGCACTAGAATACTTCATTTCATCACACGGTGCAAGAAAAGGTTTAGCAGATACAGCTTTAAGAACAGCAGACTCTGGATACCTAACAAGAAGGTTAGTAGACGTTAGCCAAGACATAATAGTAAGAGAAGACGATTGTGGAACAGACGAATATATAGAAATAGAAGACATTAAAGACGGAAATCAAATCATAGAAACACTACACGAAAGACTAGTAGGAAGATTCCCACACGAAGACATATTAAATCCAGAAACAAAAGAATTAATTGTAAGCAAAGACGAATTAATTACACCAACAATTGCAGATAAGATTATTGCAGCAGGATATACAAAAGTAAAAGTTCGTTCAGTATTAGGATGCAAAACAAAACATGGTGTATGTAGTAAATGTTATGGTATGGGATTAGCAACTAGAAAGAAAGTAAACATTGGTGAAGCAGTAGGTATAATTGCAGCACAATCAATAGGTGAGCCAGGTACTCAGCTTACAATGAGAACATTCCATACAGGTGGTGTAGCAGGTGGAGATATTACCCAAGGTCTTCCTAGAGTTGAAGAATTATTCGAGGCTAGAAAACCAAAGGGATTAGCAGTAATTTCTGAAATAGCAGGAAAAGTTAAAATTGCAGACAACAAGAAGAGAAAAGAAGTAACAGTAGTTGGAAAAGATAATTCAAAAACATATACAATAAGCTTTGGTTCAAAACTAAGAGTAAAAGAAGGAGACCAAATTGATGTTGGAGAACCAATTACAGAAGGATCAATAAATCCTAGTGAAATCTTAGCAATCAAAGGACCAGAGGGAGTATATAAATACTTAACATCAGAAGTACAAAAAGTATATAGAAACCAAGGTGTTGATATCAACGATAAACACATTGAAGTTATTGGAAGACAAATGCTTAAGAGAGTAAAAATAGAAGATCCAGGAGATACAGAATTATTCTCAGGTTCATTAATAGATGTAAATGAATTAGCAGATATTAATAAACAAATTGAAGAAGAAGGAAAGAAACCAGCAACAGGATCAAGAGCATTACTAGGTATTACAAAAGCATCACTTGCAACAGAAAGCTTCCTATCTGCAGCATCATTCCAGGAAACAACAAGAGTATTAACAGAAGCAGCAATCAAAGGAAAGAAAGACTCTCTAATTGGACTAAAAGAAAACGTAATTATTGGAAAACTTATTCCAGCTGGAACAGGAATGGCAAAATACAGAAATATAAAAATAAATACAGAAGTAGCACAGGAAGAAGGAACAACAGAATAAAAATGTAAGGGCGGCTAGTAGCCGCCCGTTTTTAATTTAATTGTAGCGGACAACAGCGTTGTCCATTTGTTCTTTTTAAAATTTTCTTCTTTTTCAGTTGAATAAAATAATAATTGGTGTTAAAATATATTTGCATTTAAAATTCGACAAAAAATATATTTTTTAGGAGGATTAAAATGAGCAATATCAAAATATTTGCTTGCAATTCTGCAGAAGAATTTACCAAAGAAATATGCGACTGTTTAGGATTACCAATGGGAAAGAGGAAATCATTCAAATTTCAAAATGATAACAACTTTGTTCAACTAGAAGAAACAGTAAGAGACCAAGATGTATTTATAGTACAAACAACTGAGCCACCAGTAAATGAGAGAATAATGGAATTATTAATTATGATAGAGGCAGCAAGAAGAGCATCAGCAAGAAGAATAACAGCAGTTCTTCCATATTTTATGTATTCAAGGTCAGACAAAAAAGACCAACCAAGAGTACCAGTTACAGCTAAGCTATTTGCAGAATTATTAGAAACAGCAGGAGCAGACAGAGTAATTACATGTGACCTTCACAATCCCGCAATACAAGCTTATTTTGATATAGCATGTGATAGATTAACAGCAAAACATTTATTAGAAAGATATTTTAAAGAAAAAGATTTAAAAGATATAGTAGTGGTTGCAACAGATGCAGGAAGCTCAAAAAAAGCGTATAAATACTCACATTATTTCGATTGCCCACTTGCACTAATAGATAAAAGAAGAGCATCAAATGATGATAGTGCAGTTGCAACAAACATAATTGGAGAGATTGAAGGAAAAACTGCATTAATATTTGATGATGAAGTTAGTACAGCAGGAACAATGATAGAAGCAGCATCTATTTTAAAAGAGCATGGAGCAAAAGAAATCTATGCAGGAGCAACACATGGAGTTTTAGTAGGTCCAGCAATAGAGAGGATAAAAAACTCTGATATAAAAGAATTAGTAGTAACAAATACAATTCCATTAGAACCAGAGAAAAGAATAGATAAAATAAAAGTAGTGTCAATAGCACCATTATTTGCAGAAGCAATAAGAAGGGTACACGAAGGTATTCCAATGGGAGACCTGTTCGAGTATGACAAATAGAAAAAAGGCGACAAACTGTCGCCTTTTTTTCTGTTTAATGAATAATGAATGGTGAATAGTGAATAGTGAATAATGAATAGTGTAGGGGCGAACATTGCTCGCCCCTATTATTGTATAGTATAATTAAATACAAAATACATACAATATATTGACAATATATATTTAATGCAATATAATAATATGTAGAAAAAGAGGTGAGTTTTATGGCACAAACATTGGTAAATATTCGTATAGATGAAGATGTAAAAAAACAAATGGAAGAATTATGCAAAGAGCTAGGTCTTACAATGAGTGCAGCATTTAATATATTTGCAAGAAAAATGATTAGAGAAAATGGAATACCATTTGAAGTTGCTTTAGATCCAATCTATTACGATAATGATGCTGAATATATAGACGATGTTTTTGATAATGAAACAATAAAAAAATTATTGAAATCTGAAGAAGACATAAATGAAGGAAGAACAAAAAAAGCAGCAATTGTAGTAAAGGAGTTAAGAGAAAAGTATGGATTCTAATGATAAACCATTTAAAGTTGAATTCACTGATGAATGTATAAAAGAGTTGACTGATATTTATGAGTACATCGCCAACAATTTAAAAGAAAACAATGCAGCAAAAAAACTTATGACAGAAATGTTAGATAGAGTTTTAATATTAGCAGATTTACCAGAATTATATATGAAAATCGGAAAGGCAGATATATTAAAACGAGAATATCGTAGAATGATAGTTAAAAATTATGTTTTTTTATATACTGTAGATAATGCAAAAAGAAAAGTATTTATAGCACACATCATATATGGAAAACGAAACTATTTAGATTAAAACTATTGAAAGAAATTGTGCATTTGCACAATTTCTAACCAACATTATTCACTATTCACCATTCACTATTAACTATTCACTAAATATACCTCTCTACCCTTGACAATTTGTCCTATTTCATATTATAATATATAAAGTTAAGAAAGTCCCAATTAGAATAGATGAACGAAGTAACCGGGGGGAGGGAAACAAAAATGGCAGAGATTAAAGTTAATAATGGAAATATAGAAGACGCATTGAAAAGATTTAAAAGACAATGTGTAAGAAATGGTGTATTACAAGAGGTAAGAAAAAGAGAACACTATGAAAAGCCAAGTGTAAGAAGAAAGAAAAAATCAGAAGCAGCAAGGAAAAGAAAATTTTAAAATATAATAAAAAAGCCGACCGTATAATGCGGTCGGCTTTTAGCAAGTTATCTTGCTTTCTCGACAGTTACGACAAGCTCGTAGCTATCAAGGTCTTCGCAGTGGGAATCAAAATAAGCTACGGGAATTTTTATGCTTCCAAGGGGAAGCTCAGTCCAAAGATTGGCTGTACATTCCCTTATCACAGCATACTGGCTAGCCTTCCTCACAGGGGAAAAGGCCTTAATTTTTACTGTTAGCTTCTGGACGTCATCACAGCTCATATTGGCTGAGATGATTTTCTCCACCTCGGGAAGAGAAGCGGGTATAGAATCAACTCCTGTGATCCTTAGTTCGATGTTCATAGTTTACCTCCGTAATGTGTTTTAATTTTGTTGTAATTTGGTAATGCTACTCCATTTTTGTTCCCCAGCAGCTAGGACTATATATAAAAGTACGTATGTACTTATTTTAATTTTACCAAATATTCACCCAGAAGTCAATTTTATGTAAAACTTAAAAATCCACTTGCATAAAATCCAGTATTTGGTATAAAATATGTAAGTAAAAAGAAGGGAGAAATTATGTCATATAAAATAGATGAGATAAAAAAGGGAATAAAGCTTCATTTAATTGAAACAGATAAATTTAAAACAAATTTAATAACTGTATTCATCACGACACCAATCAATAGAGAAACTGTAACTTTAAATACAATGATTCCAGCAGTTTTAAAAAGAGGAACAAACAACCTAAAAACACAAGAAGAAGTAAATAAAAATTTAGAAGAAATGTATGGCGCAGAATTTGATTGCGGGATAGATAAAGCCGGAGATAATCAAGTACTAAAATTTTACATTGAAACACTAAATGACGATTATACATTGTCAAACGACAATATACTAAAAAAATCATTTGAATTAATATTAGACTTAGTATTTAACTCATTAAAAGAAGGACAAGGATTTAAAAAAGACTATGTAGACCAAGAAAAGGAAAATATTAAAAATTTAATAGAAGCAAAAATAGATAATAAGGATGTCTATGCTTTAGAAAGATGCATAGAAGAAATGTATAAGGGAAAACCTTATGGACTATATAAATATGGGTATACTGAAGATTTAGAAAAAATAGATGAAAATAGCCTATACAAGCATTATCTAGAACTAATAAATAATGCAAAAATAGATATTTTCGTTTCAGGCAATATAAAAGAAAAGGAAGCTTTAGATATAATAAAAAACAATGAAAACATAGAAAAACTAAAAGATAGAGAAGCCCAGATTATTGTAAATAACGAACAAACAGAAACAAAAGAAGAAGTAAGTACAAGAGAACTTAAAGAATCTAAGAATGTGGGGCAAGGAAAACTGGTTTTAGGATTAGATATACATTACAACGAAGAAAACTCAAAATACAAGATGGCAATATATAATGTAATACTTGGAGAAAGTGCTAACTCAAAGCTATTCCAAAATGTAAGAGAAAAAGCAAGCCTAGCATATACAGCAAGATCAAACTTTGTAAGGCAGAAGAATAATATTTATATAAGATGTGGAATTGAAATTGAAAAATATGAAGAGGCTCTAAAAATAATAAAAGAACAATTAAAGGAAATGGAAAATGGAAATTTCAACGAAGAAGATATACAAAATGCAAAAAAATATATGGTAGCTGGAATAAAAACAGTTCAAGATGAACAAGATTCAGAACTAACATACTATTTCGGACAAGAATTATCTGGAAAATTAACATCATTTGAAGAATATGCTGAAAAAATAAATGAAGTTTCAAAAGATGATGTGCTAGAAATAGCAAAGAGTATCAAAATAAATACAATATATTTCCTAAAGAATTAAAAATATATGGATATTATAAAATGTAGGGGTCGGTCTCGACCGACCCAAAGGCTGGAAAATCACCAGTCCCTACAATATACAAAAATATGAGATAAGGAGAAAATTTAATGCAAATTATAGAAAATTCAAAGGTAAAAGAAAAGCTATATATAGAAAAATTAGAAAATGGCTTAACAGTATTGATAATTCCCAAAAAGGGAATTGGAAAGAAATATGCAATGTGGGCTACGCATTATGGCTCAATAGATAATAGATTTATAATTCCAGGAGAAAAAGAAGTAACATCGGTGCCAGATGGAGTAGCACATTTTCTAGAGCACAAAATGTTTGAACAAGAAAGTGGAAAAAACAGCTTAGATACATTAACAGAACTTGGAGTAAATGCAAATGCATACACAACCACAAACCATACAGCATATCTATTCGAATGTACAGATAATTTTTATCCAGCATTAGATGAACTTATGGACTATTTACAACACCCATATTTTACAGATGAAAATGTGGAAAAAGAAAAGGGAATAATAGCACAAGAAATAAATATGTATAACGATTATCCAGAATGGGAAGTATACATGAATGCCTTGCGCGCAATGTACAAAGTTTCACCAGTAAGAATAGATATTGCAGGATCAGTAGAAAGCATAGGTAAAATAGATAAAGATGTTTTATATAAATGCTATAATACATTTTATCATCCATCAAATATGGTAATGTGTTTCTCAGGAGATTTTGAGCCAGAAGATTTACTAGAAGAAGTAAAGAAAAGGCTAATTCCAAAAGAACCAAAAGGAGAGATAAAAAGAATATTTGATGTAGAGCCAGAAACCATAGTAAAAAAAGAAGAAACAAAGAAAATGGAAGTAAGTATACCACTATTTGTAATAGGGATTAAAGACAGGTTAAAGCAAAATGCCTCAGAAGAAGAGCTTATAAAAAAGCATATTGCAATAGAAATATTATTAAATCTTATAATAGGCAAAAGTTCTAAACTATACAAGGCACTTTATGAACAAGGCTTGCTTATGAGCGAACCATATTTAGAATATGAGTTTGACAAAAACTATGCACATATTGCAATAACAGGAAAATCAAAAAAACCAAAGAAAATATTAGAAGAAGTACAAAAAGAAATAGCTAGTATAAAACAAAATGGAATAAAGGAAGAAGACTTTGAAAGAATAAAGAAAATGCTATATGGTAAAGCAGTCAAAGAATTTGATGATGTTCAAAACATCTGCAGAATGTTTATAGGGGACTATATGAATGGAATAAACAGTTTTAATTATATAGAAAATTACAGCAATATAACGTTAGAATACACAATGCAGGTACTAGAAGAGGTATTTAATGAGGATAGAACAGTAATTTCAATTGTAGAGTAAACATAGGGAAGATTTTCACCGGTGAGGAATAAATGTAGGGGTCGGTCTTGACCGACCCAAGGGCTGATCAAAGACCAGCCCCTACAACCAAAGGAGAATAAATGAACCAGATATCGTTTCCGTTATTAAACTTAAAACTAAATATTCCAAAAATTGCATTCAAATTATTTGGCTTAGAAATCTATTGGTATGCAGTAATAATAGTAGCAGCAATTATTACTGCGTTATTGATATGTAGAAAAAAAGATGGAATATTTGGAATAAAATTTGAAACAGTTTTAGATATAGCCATAATCTTAATACCAGTATCAATAATCTCAGCAAGACTTTATTATATTATATTTAATTTAAGTTGTTACTTAGAAAACCCGGAGCAAATTTTACACATTAGAAGCGGTGGTTTAGCAATATATGGTGGTATAATTGGAGGAGCAATTACAATATGGATTATGGCAAAGAAAAAGAATGTAAATGTATTGGACTTACTAGATTATTTAGTGCCTGCACTTGCAATTGGCCAATCAATTGGAAGATGGGGAAACTTTATAAATATGGAAGCATATGGCTATGAAACAAATCTTCCTTGGAAAATGGGAATTATTGAGGCAGGTGAATACATAGAAGTGCATCCAACTTTTTTATATGAATCAATTTGTACATTTATACTTTTTCTAATGCTTACAAAAATGCAAAAAAAACGTAAATTCAAAGGCCAAATTACTGCTATATATCTAATTTCTTATGGAATTATAAGAGCAATAATAGAGTGCATTAGAGTAGATAGCCTAATGCTACGGTAATTTTAAAATTTCTTTTATAGTTTCTCTTATTTCAATAATCATAGGAATAATATTTGTAGCGATTGGTCTTGACCAGCAAAAAAAATGTTGATATCAGTTTTGCATTCAAAAAAGGTTTAAAAGGCTTTAATATTTATTTTATTGTAATACTTGTGTGTCGCAACTTCCAAAAGAACAATTTATTTGTCAGCTGCTCCAATCTCACTCGCAGATACTGCTCGTTTGCTCGCTTACGCGTATTACAAAAAATATATATTAAAGCCTTTTCAGAATAAATTTTGTCAAAATAATAAAGCAAAAAGCAAAAAACATAAAAAAACAAAAACAAATGTTAAAATAAAAAGAAAAAACAAGATAAAAAACCCCGAAAATAGCGAATATTTCGGGATTTTTTATTGACTTTTTAATAAAAAAATGTTATTTTTAAAATATACAAAAGAAAAAAGTAATAAAAAGGAGAGTGCTGTTAATTGTTAGAAGAAAAAATAATAAAATTAAGAGAAGAACTAGATAAAAGCATACAAGATGGAGAAAAATATGAAAAAATATATAAAATAAGTATAGAATTAGATACAATAATTGCTAAATATTACATGCAAAAAGTATGATGTTTGTAAGGGCGAGTAGAAGACTTCGCCCAATTTTTTAAGGTAAACTATTTACAAAATAATACAAAATATGCTAAAATTTACAAGGAAAATGGAAAAAATGTTGAAAAAATCCAAAAAACATGTTATAATGATATTGAAAATATAAATAGGGGGTGCTTTTAATATGATAAAACTGAATAAAAAGATAGTATTAATTGCACTTGTTTTTATATTAGTAATATCAATAATATCAGCAACTAGTTTTGTAAATGCAATATCAGATACAGATTTATCTAACTATGCAGTAAGGGCCAAGGTAGAAGGAGGCACGACTAAATTATCAGAATTAGCAAGCAAAGTACTTGGAGTAATGACAGTAGTTGGAGTTCTAGTTTCTGTAGGTGGAATAATGATAATTGGAATACAGACAATGACTGCAAGTGCACAGGAAAAGGCTGTGTACAAACAAAAAATCATACCATTTCTTATAGGATTTATTATATTTATTTCAATAGCAGGTATAGTAAGATTCATAAGAACCACAACATTTAAATTACAAAGACAAGATCCAATTGGACATAACAGTAGTGTTCCATATGACCCAGATAATCCAGTCCAATTTCAACCTTAAAACATAGATTTAAAAGGGGTGATAACATGAAAAAACTAATAAAAGTTTTAGTATGCTTAATAATATTAATTTCAATATTTAGTTTTGCATTTATCCCAAGAACGTATGCTCTTGACAGTATGATGAGATCAGCAGATGAATTTTTAACATATGGTGAAGACAATGCAGTTGATCAAGCAGCATTGGCAGAAACTTCAAAGAATCTATATTATCCTTTCTTAGCGGTTGCAATAGTGCTTGCAGTAATAGTTGGAGCATATTTAGGAATTAAAATAATGGTGGCAACAGTTGAAGAAAAAGCAAAAATAAAACAAATGCTTATGCCTTATGTAGTTGGGGTTGTAGTTATCTTTTCAGTATTCTTTATTTGGAAAACAGTTGTACATATAGGAACATCGGCTGTAGGAGAAGGAAGATATAATCCAAGCACGGCTGACCATACAGGTCCAATCGGTGGAGATTGATAAAAATAGTTTTTAGTTTATAACTTTTCTTAAAATGTTTTTTAAGAAAGTATATATAAATATAAAAATAAAAGGAGGAACAAAAAATGAAAAAAGCAAAATTAGTATCTATTTTAACAACAACATTAGTAGTTTTATTTGCATTAGCAACAGTAGTAGCAGCAACAGATATAGGAGGAGTTGTTGTAAACCCAAATACTGATGATGCAACAGGTGTTGTAGATGTTGGTAACAGAATAGTAGGTATTATTCAAGTTGTTGGTACATTAATAGCTGTTGGTATGGTGCTTATCCTTGGTATTAAATATATGGCAGGAAGTGCAGAAGAAAAAGCAGCAAACAAAAAATCTATGGTACCTTACTTAATCGGTGCAGCAATGCTATTTATTGGTGCAAACTTAGTAAAAGCAATCTACACATGGTCAAGTGCAATCAAATTAGACTAATTATATTTAATAAAAAACCAACTCAGGAAAACCTGAGTTGGTTTTTTATTGAATAGGGAAAATCAATTATTTATGAATATGGACCACAGTGTGTTCCGCTACAAATATAAAGATATAAGCAATTATGGCGGCAGACAGCAGAGCTGTCCATTTGTTCTGGATCAAACTCATATTACAATAATATTACAGTTTTATTAAATTTATATTAAAATAGTATTTTTTTCTACAAAACCTTCCCTTTTTTCCTATAATTTGGTATAATTAATGTATATAAATAGGTCTAAAAACAGTTTATTACAAAGGAGGAATAGATTTAAAATGGCTACATATGAAATTCCAAGAAATGTAAAAGGCGAGCGGAAGAATACTGTTTGTATTTACAGCTAAATCAATATTATATACTGCAATATTTGGCGTGCTGGGGATACTATTGTTCCTCATTATTGGAGGCATACCAGGAGTGGTTGCTGCAATAATCGTTGCTGCAATTGGATATGGAATTGGCACATTAAAAATGCCAGATACAAATCAATTTGAAATAACACGTAAAACAGGCGGAGAAAATTTAGATGCAGTTTTACTAAGATTTTTTAAATTTAAAACAAGAGGGAAAAGACTATATGTATACACAAAGGAGGAAAAGAAATGAGTTTAACAAGTTTATTAACAATTGTTGCAACTATACTAGTAATGCTAATAATTTTTTTGGCATTTATATATTGGTACATGTCATATAAAAACAAACAAGAAGAGAAACAAGAGAATAAAAGTAATATAAAGCAACAACCTAAAAAAACAGGAGAATACACAAAACTATCAGTAATAGACTTTATGCAGTTTGATAAAATAGAGGACAATATGATAGTACAAGATAATGGTGCAAGATACTTGATGGTAGTGGAATGTGAAGGAATAAACTATGACTTAATGTCTGAAGTAGAAAAAAATTCAGTAGAAATGGGATTTATTCAATTCTTAAATACATTAAGATTTCCAATTCAGTTGTATGTTCAAACCAGAACAATAAATATAGAAAGTAATATTATTCAATATAAAGAAAGATTAAAAACAATAAAACAAGATTTAGATAAAAAACAAAGGGAGTACAGCAATATGATTCAAAACCCAGATGAATTTACTCCAAAGCAAAAGCAAAATACAAAATTTGAATTCTTAAGATTACAAAATTTATATGATTATGGAGCAGATGTAATAGCGAATATAGAAAAAACAAGCCAAAACAAAAATGTTTTGAAAAAATCTTACTATATTGTTGTACCATACTACAAAGATGAAATTGGCGGAGATGTTTTAAATGATGAAGAAAAAAGAAATATAATATTTTCTGAACTTTATACTCGTGCACAAGCAATTGTAAGAACTTTGTTTATGGCGAATGTAAAATCAAGAATACTAAATTCTGTAGAATTGGCAGACCTACTATATGTTGCAATAAATAGAGATGAATCTGAAATATATGGTATAAATAAAGCACTTGCATCTGGATATGATGACTTATATACAACAAGCCAAGATGTTTTAGATAAAAGAATGCGTGCATTAGATAAAAAAATAGAAGAAAAAGCATTAGAAACTGCACAGGAGGCAATAAGAGCAGTTAAATCATCAAAAGAGAAGAAAATAGAGGAAAAAGAAGAAGATTTTGATACACTTGTTAGAGAAATGGCAAAAGCTATGCTTAATGATAATAAACAGTATATAGGGATAAAAACAGCAGAACAAGCAATTGAAAAAATAGAAAAAGATACAGAAGAAAAGGAGGAAGAGAAAAATGAAGAAAAAACAAAAAAGAGAACTAGAAAATCTACAAGAACAAAATAACTTAATTCAAGAACCAGAGTTTGATATATTAAGACAAAAAACATTAAAAGAGCTTATAGCACCATCTGGAATTGATGCGTCACACATAGACCACTTAGAGATAATTTCTAACACAACAAGATATGCAAGAAGTTTTTTCGTATCAAGTCTTCCTAGAATGTGTACTTTCCCAGAACTATTTAGAGACATGTATCTATTTGGAGATATAAACACATCAGTTTATATTAATCCTGTTCCAGAAGCAAGGTCTCAGGGAGAGTTAAATAGAGTAATAAATCAATTAGAAACAGAAAGAATTGTAGCTGCAGATAGAGGAAATATCAATAGAGAATCAATATTATCACAAAAAAGATTAGAGGCAGAAGAACTTAGAGACCAAATAGCTGCAGGATTTAATAAATTATACGAAGCTTCAATAGTTGCAACATTATTTGCATATAACTTACAATCATTAGAGGCATATACAAAACTTTTATCAACAGAAATGTCAAAAAGTTTAGTGGGAATTAAATCTGCTTGGGCAATGCAGGATGAGGCATTTCAATCTAATATGCCACTTATGAAAGATAGCATTGCAAGAAAACATACATTTGATAGGAATTCAATGGCAACAGTATTTCCATTTACAACATCAGAAGTAGGACACTTAACAGGAATTCCACTTGGATTTAATAAGCAGACAGGTGTACCAATTTTATTTGACAACTTTAGTAGAAATTTAACGAACTATAACATGGTAATATTTGCTAAATCTGGTGCTGGAAAATCTGTTACAATGAAAACATTAATATCAAGGTCATCTGTTCTTATGGGTGTTGAAAGTTTAGCACTAGATGCAGAGGGTGAATATAGATCAGTTGCTGAATCACTTGGAGGCATAAATGTTGTTATAAGCCCAACATCAAAAACTGTTATAAACTTATTTGACATAGAAGTAGAACACGTAAAAGATGAAATAACAGGAAGAGAAAGACCAATTTTAAATATAGAAAATAAAATAGAAGACGTAACACAAGCTTTAATTACAATGGCAAGAGGAAGCACAAGAAGTACTGAAGTAAACGAATTAACAAAACAAATAATTGCAGAAGTGGTCGCAGAAGAATATACTAGATGTGGAATAAACTCAGATCCACGAAGCTTATATAAAGAAAATACAGGAGGAATAAAGAATTCACTTTACAAAGAGAAAAAGGATATGCCAACAATAGGTTCTTGGTATAGAACATTATTAAGAAAAGCAAAAGAAAATGAAGATAAAAACTATCAATTCCATTATAGTTATTTAGCAAAGGTTATGAAACAATATGTAAGAGAACTTAATGGACAAATGGCATATTTTGATGGACAATCCACATTCGATTTATTAGAAGGAGTTCCTTTTATAAACCTAGACATTTCTTCACTAGAGGAAAGATTTGCAAGACCACTTGCACAGCAAATATTAATGTCTTGGATTTGGGAAAAATATGTTAAAAAGAATAGCGAAGATAGAACAAAAGCTGCTCAAAAAAGAGTAATAGTAGATGAGGCATGGATGCTTCTTCCATTCCCAGAGGCAGTAGACTTCTTAAACAAAATGGCAAGACGTGCAAGAAAAAGAAATGTATCACTTGCAATAATTTCACAAAGATTTCAAGACTTTTATGAAAATGAAGCAGCACAGGCAGTTTTAACATCATCAGATACTAAATTATTCTTGGCTCAAGATAAATCAGAAATATCTTACTTAAAAGAAGTATTTAAACTTAGTGAAGGTGAAGCAAACTTTTTAATAACATGTACAATTGGTGAAGGATTGCTAAAGGTTGGACCAGATACAGCAATACTTCAAATAACACCAACGAAAAAAGAATTTGAGTTTGTAGAAACAAACCTAAATAAACTAGCAGAAAGAAATGCATAAGGGCACATAAGAAGGAAAAGAAGAAAAAAGGAGTATAATATGAAAAATTTCAAAACCAAAATCCTAAAAAAAGTATTGCCAGTATTTTTATTATTTGTACTTATATTTAATTTTATAGTTCCAAATTATGTGTATGCAGACGCATGGGAAACAGTAGGTGGAGTTCTATTTGCACCTGTTAAAGGACTAATTTGTGGAATTGCAGACGCAGTATTAAATTTATTACAAAATACTTTTGTAACAAAAGATACAAATATAGATGTTGATGGAGTATATCATATAAGGTATTCACCAGGAATAATATTTAGAGGTGATATTCCAGGTTTAGACATTAATTTTATTTCTCCTATGGATCCTCAAAGCCAGATTCATAATGAAAGCACATTAGTTTCAACTGGAATACAAGCTTCAGATGCAAATCAAAAGAAAGCTTGGCAAAAATTTAAAACAGAACTTCAAGCTAAACTCTTTCACAGTGACCCATTACCTTCGAATATAGCAAACATTAATGGAAATGAAGATCCTGGCCTTAAACCATTTGATAAAATTACATTTGAATATAAGGGGAAATCTTACAAAGTAAATGCATGGCATATGCTTTGGGTTGAACATTTTGAGTTAATGGAGGTTGTAGATTATTCTATTATTCCTGCGACTGCAAGTATGAGTGGGGCCATTGGACTTGATGAATTTAATAATCACTTAAAGAATGTTTATGGACTAACATATGATGCAATAGTAGAAAAAGAAGATGGATTTTATTTTAATAATAAAAAAATGACTAAAGGAGCTGATGCAGGGCAAGAGGAATCGTTGGATTCTATTAGTTGGTCATATAATGGAAGCTTTTATACATTATTATATAAACGGATATAACTGTAATAAACCTAGTGGAAGCGTTTGGAATGTTGTTGCCTATACGAATAGTTATTCTCAACAACACAATTTCTATTTTATGTTCAGAGAAAAAACAGATTCTTCAGTAGAAATTGGGAAAAATGAATCTATAGCAGCACAGTTAAGACCAACTGTGGCAAAATGGTATAAAGGTACAAGGTTAATATCAATGGTAGGACTATTAACTGTTCTTCTATATGTGGGAATAAGAGTAATTTTAAGTAGTACAGCAGCAGATAAAGCCAAATATAAGAAAATGCTTATGGATTGGCTAACAGCATTATGCATTTTATTTATTCTACATTACATAATGGTATTTATATTAACAATTTCTAAACAAATAACGAATATATTTAGTAATTTATATGAAGGATATGGCACAGAAGATGTACTTATGAATTCAGTAAGATCAACGGCTGCATTAGATACTTTAGGAGATGTTAGTAAAGTATTTGGAGCAACAGTTTGTTATGTTGCATTAGTTGTGCTTACAGTAATATTTACTTTCCAATATCTAAGAAGGGTATTGTATATGGCATTTTTAACAATGATTGCACCATTAATTGCATTAACATATCCAATAGACAAAATAAAAGATGGACAGGCACAAGCATTCTCAATGTGGATAAGAGAATATATATTTAATAGCTTAATTCAACCAGTTCATTTATTAATATATGTTATGCTTGTAGAATCAGCAACTAACCTTATGAAAACAAATCCAATTTTTGCAATTGTTGCAATAAGCTTTATAGTGCCAGCAGAGAAATTCATTAGAAAAATGTTCGGATTTGAAAAAGCAAGTACAGTAGGCCAACTCGGAGCAGCAGCAGGTGGTGCTATGGTAATGAACATGATAAATAAAGCAAAACAACTAGGCTCAAAAGGCCATGGAGGAGCAGGTTCAGGCGGTTCGGGTGGATCAGGAGGCTCAAAACCAATAAGAACCGCGTCAACTCCAGCAACACCAGCGCCGGAAGAAGGTGTGCCATCAGGTGGCGGGGGAACATCACCAGAAACGCATACAACATATAGAACTCCAAGAACTTCTGAAGCTACACGCCAAAGAAGAGAAGCCGTTGTTGCAGGGGCAGCAAGACCACAAGAAAATAGTAGACAAAATCCATCAAATGATGCAACTAGAGAAAATAGACTGCAAGGGCAAGAATTTTCAGAAGGATCTCAAGGTGAGCAAAATCCTAGAATTGCAGATTATGATCCATTTGAAGATCCGGGGCCATTTGTAGATGAACAGAATTCTGCAAGAGAAGGAGCAAACGATAATTCACAAAATGTAAGAGAAGCACTTGAAAATGCAGCAGGAGCCCAAAGAAATCAAGAGGGAAATACATCACCTGCAGGAGAAGAAAGACCAAACGAAACGTCAGGAGAACAAGGAGATACATTCCAGGGACCAAGTACACCACCAGGTATGGATATGCAATATTTTGCAGGCAGTGAAAGTCCAGCAACTGCAACTGCTTCTGGACCAAGTGGTAATACAATATCTCAAAGAGGGGATAGAACATTTGGAAGAAGAATTCTTGGAGCTGCAAATTCTGTTGGTAAGAGATATAAATTATGGGGCGAAGGTTCTTTAAAACAATGGGGAAGAAGAGCGTCAAAGATACCAGGTATATACGGTGGTGTTGCACTTGGAACCATTGGTTTAGCAGCAGGTGTTGCAACAGGTGATTTAGGAAATGCTGCAAAATATGCAGGTGCAGGTGCACTAGCTGGATATACAGCAGGTGGAAATATAGCAAACAAAGTTACAGATGGTGTTTCTGGTGTTTACGGTGCTGCACGTGAAGGATATCTTGGAAGTGAAGAATACCAAAACAGACAATTTGATAAGAAATTCTATCAGAAAGAATATAAAAAGTTGACAGAAAAGTATAAGGGTCAAAAAATCTTTAATGGAGATTTAAAAGAATATACTCAAACACTTTTAAATAATGGCATAACAGACGTAAACTTTATGGATAAGGTAATAGGTGCAGGGTATTCAGCAGAAGATGCAGTAAAACTATCTAAAATAGAAGATTCAAAAGTTGCAAACAAATTAATAGAAGCAAAATACTCACCAGAAGATGCAGTTAAAATAGCAAAAGTAGGAGATGCAAGATTAGTAGAAAAAGTAATCAATTCTAAATTACCAATGGATGATATTACAAAATTAATTAATTTGGGCGATTCAAAAGTAATATCTAGAGTATTAGATACAGGATTAGATGTAAATAAAGCTCAAGAACTACAAGATGTAATAAAAGATAATGGCTTATCATCAGAAGATTTCTCTAAATTTGCAGGACTAGCTAACCAAGAGAATGGTGTAGAAAAGGTAAAAAAAGCAATAAGGGCAGGATTATCTGCAAGCGATGCGCTTAAATACAATAATATGGCAAAGCAATACCATGGGGAAAATACATTTTCTGCATTTTTAGACTATTATAAAACAAAAATCTTACAGTTACAGAATGGAGAGGAATTAAGTGATAAAGAAGAAAAAATGCTAAGAACAATGTATAATAATATGAGAATATTCTCATAAGGAGAATAAGCAATATGTATAGACTATTTAGATTTTATAATCAAAACAGAAAAACCATTTGGATTACTATAGGTACTGTAATTTTAGTATTTGGTGTAATTAAAACATTAGACGGTTTAGCAGGGAGGAAAAACAGAACAAGTAGTAGTATTAATACTACTACTTATTCTGCAATAATAGAGAATCCAAATTATTCTGTAATTAGTGGAAAAGAAGTAAGTTCAAAAAAAGCAACTTATGTATCAAATGAAATTGATGCATTTATTAATAATTGCAATATGGGTAATATTGAAGAAAGCTATAATATGTTATCAGAAGATTGCAAAAATGCATTATATAAAACGAAACAAGAATTTGAAGAAAAATACTATAATGTTTATTTTAAAACAAAAAAAATGTATAGCTATAAAGCATGGATATCAGAAAGAGATACAACAATATATAGAATAGAATTTACAGAAGATTTATTATCAACTGGTGGTAATAGTAATAAAAAGCAAGAGGACTATTACACAGTTGTAAATGAAAATGGAGAATATAAGTTAAATATTAATAAATATATGGGAAATGCAATACTAAATAAACAAATTGTACAAAACAATATTAGAATTACAGTATTAAGCAAAGATGTATATCTAGAAAATGTAATATATAATTTTAAAATAGAAAATTTTAATGACAACGATATATCTCTTGCTCCTATTGGAAAAACAAATACTGTGATTTTGCAAGATTCAAACGACCTAAAATATACAGCTGCAACATGGGAGATGATAGGACAAGACTTAACAGTACATAAGAAGAGTTCAAAAACTATATCAATAAAATTCTTAAGAGAATATAAAGTAAAGTTTATTGAGAAAATGATTGAATTTAACGAAGTAAATTTAAATAATGGAAGTAATGTATCAATTAAAATAGAATTAAATTAGGATTTAAGGTGGTGAGTAGGATAGATGGACGAAAATCAAGAAAATGAAAAAAGCCAATCTCAAGGTTTAAACCTTAATAAGGCAGGTGGCATATTTAAAGCAAAAGAAAAGGCAAAAGAAGGAAAAAAAACAGTAAAAATCATTAAAGCAATAATGAAAGTCCTTATACCAATATTAATAAAAGTTGTTTTGCCAGTTATTATTGTTACAATTCTAGTTGCAGGTTTCTATGATATAATTAAAGGAAGACATAGAGAAACAACAACATCATCTTATTCACAAGCACTATATGGTTATTCTACACAAGGTGGGAATAGCGATGGAGAAGATGATATTGCTGGTCATACAATAAATATTACACCTGGAACTAATGGCAGGTATAATATTACATTTGACATTACAGAAGCAGAAGAAAACTCTGTGAGATATTTTTTAGATGATAATAATATAATAGGTTTAACAGATGAAAACATAAAATTTATAACAGCATTAGTAATAAATGGATATAAACTAGAAAAATATAACAACAGAGACCAACTACAAGCACTATTACTTTTCTTTAAAGCAGATATTGCTTCACAATCGTTAGATTTAAGAACAGCAGGCGAAATGTATATAGATGGCAAATATAATCCACCTAATTTTGACGAAGAAGGTATACCAGGAATAGTAACATTAAAAAAATATAGAGCAAATGATAGTGGGGAAATAGAAGAAAGTGTTTTAGAATATATGCCCGAAGAGCAATTTTATAGTATTACAGATAACTCTAATGCAAACAATTTTACAGTAAATGTAAATGGAGATTTAGTAGTAGCAAATACTACTCAAACAATTATCACACACGAATATTCACCAAATTGCCCAAACGATATGAAATTAGATGATACAACAACATATGACTCATATCCAAATCCGGCAAACTATAAATCACTAATTTCAAAATCAACTTTACCATTTAACTTAATGGCAACATTAATGGTATATATAGATGATCCAGAATTTTATTCTGGTATGGCAGAAACGGTTAGAAATAGTAACATTGTGATTGGATTGAAAGAAGAAGAAACAATAGATATAGAAACAATAAAAACCACATACACACCAAGAACTGAAAAATACTATGATATTGAAGAATATAAATATAAATATGTAACAGAAAAAGAAGTAACAAGAACTGTAGAGGATAATAGACCTTTTGAAACGAAAAAGGAACTTATAGAATTTTTACAAACACAGTATGGATACCAATCAGCATTGCAGCAAAATATGGAATGGGAATATAATGATGCAAAATACACTGCAACATATAATTACAAAGAAGGAATGTTTTATTTAACAGTAAAACAAACAGCTATGGAAGACAAAACAACTGTGGTAACAGATGAAGCAAGGCCACTTAAATTAACAGATGATGAAGAAATTAAATATACAACACTAGAAACTAGTGATGATTTTGATATAACAACAATAATCACGAATAAATCATATGAACAAGGTCTTGATATTAAAGAGATAAAGAACTGGTTCATGAACTATAATATAGAAAATTATATAGGTAGTAGAACTGTAGAAAATGGTGAGCCAGAAGAAACTATTCTTAATGAAGAATATAAAGGAAATGAAAATTATATAACTGATTTTCTAGAAAATGCTATTCCTATTAATTTAGATTATACAGATAATGTTATAGAAAATTTCAAGAAAGAAAAAGAAGACGAAGTCCCAGACGCTAAATCATTTACTTGGATAGCTATTAATGGAAAAATATATCAAAACACAGAAAACATAGAAACCAAGAATAGTATCAAAAAAGATAAAATAACAACTTCTATTGTAAATGGCGAAGCAACACAGGAGTTTAGAAATTCAGGAGATGAAGGAAGCTTCTTATATTACTTTAACAATTCAGAAATAGCAAAAGCGTCATTTAATTCTGCAAGAGGATTGATATTTGAACAATTAGAAAAAGATGAAACAACAGTAGACCAAGTAAATATTTTAAAATATTTATTATATTTATACACAGGAGATGAATACTTTAATACAACAGTACCTTGGGAAACAATGGTAGGAGGGATAGGCTTCCAGTCATTTATGAGTTCTATGGGAATAGAAGATTATATTGCTCAATTTACTGACAGTGTAGATAGTGATAAAATAACTACATGTGAGCGGTCTTGTTACAGCAAGACTTTCAAATGTTTATAGTAAGCTTTCAAAACAACAAAAATATGCTTTGATAGCATTAAGTTATAATGATGACGAGTATTCTATAAATTGGAATAAATTAAACAATATTTATAAATATCAAGAAGATGTTGCATCACCAAAACCAGATGAATTAAAAGCAATCTTTGACGGATGGTGGTATAATGCAGGACTTGTAAGCGATTCACCAGAATTAGCAATAAAAAAACAGGATGCAGCTTTTGAAACATATGTAAAAGGAACATTCGATTTTACTAACCCATACACACCTGCAGGAATGGGTACAAATGGTAATAGTGTACCTACCAGACAATATTATTTATATTACACAAATGATCAAGAAAACCAATTTACTGAAACCAATTTAAATACCGCAAGACCAAACCATGAACCAGAGGTACTTGAATATGTAGAAAATGTTACTACATATAGTGGATTTCTTGGAACAGCATTTGAATTATGGCAAAGAGTTTGTGCACAAGGAGCAAACTGTGTATATGGAGGAAATGTATCTTGGAGCGCAATAACAGGAACAGGTTCAATTACAGAAATAGATTGTAGTGGTTATGTGTCTGGAGCAATACATAATTATGGCTATTCAATTGGGAGAGCTGATACAAGCTATTTTGCATCAAATGATGTTTCATCATTTGGAACAGTTATAGCTGAAGGAACAGGCACAGGAAATGTTGCAGCAGGCATACAATTAAAACCAGGAGATATAGTAGTTAGAAGAAGAAGCGATGGTGGACACGTTTGTATTATAGTTAAGGCAGAAGATGGAGTAGTATATGCTTTTGACTGTGGAATGCAAAAATATTGGAAAGATAACATAGAGGCAAATCCTATTAATGTAACAAAATTTGTAGTAACAGGGGTAACATCAAACCATCAATATACAGGTAAATGGAGAGTAATTAGAGTAAACGAAAAATAATTTTATATAGGAGAGTAATATGGATTTAAAAAAACTTAAGAAACTTATAGTTTTATTAATAATATTAACTTTAATTATAATAATTAGTATATTTATGTTACAAAAAATGAATAAAAATGTAACTACTAGTGATTTTTCTGATGATGATGGTTATGTTCCTGTAAAAGTGGCTACAACTCTTCAAGATATAAATGTATATACAAAAATAAAAAATCATTTAAGTACATTATTATTGTATAAAAGTGGTGGAAATACAACTGCTGTAGAAGAAATTACAGGAAATAAAGATAGTTTTTCTGAACTAACTATAGATTTAGACAACCCTATTATGTTAGATATTGTTTATAGAACCGGAGACACAATGAACAATGTAAACTTCGTAAAATTCAAGTTTTATAAACAAAATGAAAGCTATTATGCTGTAGTAATTTTAGATAAAGAAAAAGGGACATATAAAATATTAGAATCAAATGCTGGAGAATATGAAAATGCAAAAAATGAAAATATAGATGCAAAATACAGCAAAAAAATGTCTATAGCAGAAACTAAGTATAACAAAATAAAAGAACAACCACAGCTATCAGAAGATGAAGTTATAAAAGAGTATTTTAAAGATTATATTCAAAAAGCATTGTATTATCCACAAGAAGCATATAGTAGCTTAAATTTAGAATATAGTAAAAAACGCTTTGGAAGTTTTGAAAAATATCAAGAATATTTGAAAGAAAACAGAGAAAAGCTAGAAACATTAGACATATATAGCATTAAATCGAGAGAAGATTTTTCGAACGCTGAAGAATATAAAAACTATATGATAAACCTATCAATAAAGGACTTGAGAAAATATCAAGCAAAAATGTATGATGATTATACAGAATATACATGTATAGACGATTATGGAGATTATTATATTTTTAAAGTAAAAGGCGCAATGCAATATGAAGTATACTTAGATAACTATACAATTGATTTGCCAAGTATTATAGAACAATACAATTTATTAACTAGGCAAGAAAAGGCAACATTCAATATAAATAAGTTCTTAAATGCCGTAGATAATAAAGATTATAGCTATGCATATAGTAAATTGGCACAAGAATTTAAAAGTAATTATCTGCCAACAGAAGATAAATTCATAGAACAAGTACAAAACAGTTGGATCGAGTATGACAATATTGAATCTGTTAATGTTGAGGAAAGAGATGAACAGTATTATATATGCAAAGTAAAAACAAAAGATGAAAACACAAAACAATTTATAATGAAACTAAATGAAGGACTAGACTTTGTAATGTCATTTGGAATATAATGTGTGCATGATTATATCATGCACAGTAAATAGTGAAAGGTGAATAGTTAATAGTGAATAATAAAAGGAGGTATTTATATGGAAGATGATAATCAATTATCAGAAGAAGATTTAGCAAAAAAAATGGAAATAGAATCTTTTGAAGATTCTATCTGGACAGAAATAAACAAAATGAAAGACGAGGGACTAAAAGAAGATACGTTTAACAATATGTTATTTAATTTAAAAGAAACTGGAGAAGTAGAAATATCTTTGCCAGAGATTAAAGGACCAAATTACACAATTCCAAAAACTACAATAGCAACAGTACATGATATTCAAGGAATAAGATATTTCCCAGATAAAATAAAAGAATATAATAAAATTTGTAAGGCATATGAGATTGAGGCAAATCTTCCTGAAGGACTTCCAGATTTGGAAACATTAAAAGAACGCCAAGGTGATGACCAAAAAGTTCCAGAAGAGAAAGAAGAAAATAAAGAGCCACAAGAAAATGAAGAAATAAAAGATGAGAATGAAGAAAGTAAAGACGAAGACGAAAAAGAAGAAGACAAACAACAAGATGATAATAATGAAAAGAAAAGAGTATATAAACATCTACCTAAAAATTCAGTAGAAATAAACCCAAATAGAAGGGTAGATGAACACAATACAGTACATGAGGAGCTAGAAAAGGCAACAGGTGAAAAAGCAGAGAGATTTCATGTAGCACCAGTTGGAAATAAGAACAATTTAGATAATAAAGTGTTTGCTGAGAATAATGGGGAATTTAAAGAAATAGAACTACCAGAATCAAGAGGAAAAAATCCAACAGATAGTGTTATGAGAATGAGAGAAGAAAATACCACAATTGAAACTCCAGACACAGTGATAGATGTGGGAGATAGAGAATTATTTGTTTTTGATGGTGGTCCTTATCCAGAGGTTGACATAGGAAATAGAAATCAAAATGGAGAATTCAGTTCAGTAAATGTTGAAGAAAAAATAAACCAAGGAAGAGTAGGTAATCCAAGTAGAGAATTAAGAGAAGCAGGAGGAAATACACTTAATGCCAGACTTTCATCAGAAGAAAAAAGAAAAGTTTCTGAAGCAATGGATAAACTTGAAGCAAAAGGGGTACCTAATGAGTTAAATCCTGCAAAGGATGAAGATGGGAAATCATTAAAAGAGTTAAATAGTGGAATTGATGCAACAAGAAAAGTTTTTCAAGAGAAAATAGAAAAAATGCTAATAAATAACGGAACACGTTATACCGATGCTGAAAAAATTGCAGAAAGTACAGTAAAAAAAGTGTTAGACGAAGAAAAAGAATATAGCATAGCATTGGATGAAGCAAAGGAAGAATATGATAATGAACAAAAAACCCCAGGAGATCCACCACTAGGCAGTAGATGGTAATAGACTATTAATTTTATGAATAGAATATACTAGGAGATGATTATATTGAAATTAAAGAAAGTTTTAATTGCTCTTAGTATATTTTTCTTTTTAGTTGTAATTGCTAGCACATCAATTGCTATGAGCTATTTTGAAAATGTAGGAAGCAACACTCGGGATTGTAACAGCAGTTGCTTTAAATGTTAGAACGGGACCAGGAACCACATTTAGTACAATTACAACAATATATAAAAATGAATATGTAAGAGTATTCGCAAAAATAGGTACATGGTACGTGGTGCAAACAAATGGAGACTTTGTGGGATTAGCAAGCAGTAAATACATAAGATTAGTATATCCTAATAGTGGTGGAACTACAGCAAATACCAACACAAATACAAACACTAATACGAGTTCCGCAAGTGGATTAACTGCAGAAGAGCAGGAAGTATTTAACTTAGTAAATAAAGAAAGAACAAATGCTGGTTTAAAAGCATTGCAGGTAGATACAGCACTACAAAAGGTTGCAAAAGAAAAAGCAAGAGATTTAGTAAATAATAACTATTTTGCGCATAATTCACCAACATATGGTTCACCATTTGATATGATGAAAAGCTTTGGAATAACCTATAAAACAGCGGGGGAAAACTTAGCTGGCAATTCTACAGGGCCAAGAGCAGTATCAGCATGGATGAACTCAGAAGGACATAGAGCAAACATTTTAAATAGCAGTTTTAATTACACAGGAATAGGTGTAGTTGAAAGCCCAAAATATGGTAGAGTATATGTGCAGATGTTTATTGGGAGGTAAACCAAAGAACCCCCAGTCAGCTACGCTGACAGCCCCCTTAGATAAAGGGGCCAAGCTTTAGAATAAAAAACTTGCCTCCCTTACATAAGGGAGGTGGCAGTCCGAAGGACTGACGGAGGGTTCTTATAAGGAGTGATATATTGTATATACCATATAACAAAAAATACAATGAAAGAGCAAAAAATTTAAGAAAGAATATGACACAAGAAGAAAGGAAACTATGGTATTTATTTCTTAAAAACTATGAATGCAGATTTTTAAGACAGAAAATAATTGATAATTATATTGTGGATTTTTATTGCCCAAAGAAAAAAATAATAATTGAAATAGATGGAAGCCAACATTATACTACTGACGGATTAGAGTATGACAACATAAGAACGGATATATTAGAAGCATATGGATTATGTGTATATAGATTTAGTAATTATGATATAAATAAGCATTTTAAAGAAGTATGTGAGTATATAGATTCGGTTGTAAAAACAAAAGAATCCCCAGTCAGCTACGCTGACAGCCCCCTTAAGTAAAGGGGCCAAGTAATAGTTTACAAAACTTGCCTCCCTTATTTAAGGGAGGTGGCAGTCCGAAGGACTGACGGAGGGTTCTTAAATATTTAATTGGAGGAAGATATGAAAGATTACATTACTGTTATTGGCCGGAGGCCTTGCGGGGTGCGAGGCAGCCTACCAAATTGCAAAAAGAGGAATTAAAGTAAAACTATACGAGATGAAGCCAAAGGTGTTTTCACCTGCACATTCAGATGAAAACTTGGCGGAAATAGTTTGTAGCAATTCTTTTAAATCTAACTTAACAACAAATGCTTGCGGCCTTTTAAAAGAGGAACTAAGAATGTTAGATTCTTTACTTATAAAGTGCGCAGATGAAACAAAGGTGCCAGCAGGACAAGCCTTAGCAGTAGATAGGAAAGCTTTCTCAGAGTTAGTAACTAAAAAAATAGAGGAAATGCCTAATATTGAAATTATAAGAGAAGAGTTTACAGGTGATATAGAAGAAGATGGAATTACAATAATTGCAACAGGCCCATTAACCTCTCCTAAAATGGCAGAAAACATTTCAAAAATAACGGGTAAGGACAGGCTATTTTTCTATGATGCAGCAGCACCAATCATAGAGAAAGATTCAATAGATATGCGGAATCGGATTTTATGGTGATAGATATGGTAAAGCTGGGGATAGTAGCTACATAAACCTTCCAATGAACAAGGAAGAATATGAGTTATTTTATAATGAGCTTATAAATGCAGAAACCGTAGAATTACACAATTTTGAAAAAAAGGAAATATTTGAAGGATGCATGCCAGTTGAAGTAATGGCAAAAAGAGGAATTGATACAATGAGATTTGGTATGCTAAAACCTGTAGGTTTTACAGATCCACGAACAGGTCTAAGACCATATGCATTAGTACAATTAAGGCAAGATAACAAAGAAGGCAACCTATACAATATGGTAGGATTTCAAACAAACTTAAAATTTGGAGAGCAAAAAAGAGTATTTTCTTTAATTCCAGGGTTACAAAATGCAGACTTTGTAAAGTATGGAGTAATGCATAGAAATACTTACATAAATTCACCAGAATTATTAGATGAAACATTTAATTTAAAAACAAACAAAAACATATATTTTGCAGGGCAAATAACAGGAGTAGAAGGATATGTAGAATCAATATCATCAGGGATGGTAGCTGCTTTAAATGCTATTTTAAATTTCAAAAAAAATAAAAGTATTTATCAATTGCCCCTTCTTCAAAGCGATGACTTTAGTTGTAGCGGAGCACAGTGTGCTCCATCACACGTGAAACAAAATATAATAATTTTCCCAAAGGAAACAATAATTGGGGCTTTAGCAGAATATATTTCTACTTCAAACAAAAACTTCCAACCAATGAATGCAAATTTTGGAATACTACCAGAGTTAGAAAAAAAAGTACATGATAAAAAAGAAAGATATCAAAAATTGGCGGATAGAAGCATATCAAATATGACAAAAATAATACAAAATCATGATATTTTCATGAAAAAATAGATTAATTTACATAAAATAGTTGAAAAAGATGCTAAAATGTGGTAAAATTATATTTAGGTATATACTAATGAATAAAGGAGTGATAATATGGATAAAAACATATTAGAATTTGAAGATTATAACATAAATATTGACTTAAATGAAATTGAAAACATGAATGAAGAAGAAGTAAAAGAAGCATTAAAAAAAGTTGAAGAACTTAAAAAAATGGTAGAATAAAGGGAGGATAATAATTATGGATAGTAAAAACATGAGTGCTCAGGAACTACATTCGTACTGGAATGAAAAATATGGAAGAGATGTTGATTTTGAAAAAATGCTAACTGATGATTCTTATTATCAAAAAATGCTTGGAGAAATGACTGAGGAAGAAAAAGATGAATATTACAATTGGCAGATGGAACCTGTTGAATCAGAATTACATGAAGGAGAACAAGAACCAGAAGTAGGAGAACCAGAAGTAGGAGAACCAGAAGTAGGAGAACCAGAGATGGCAGAACCAGAAGCAGAATACACAGAAGTATTTGATTCAAAAGCAGAAAAACTTATGGGTAAATTAGATAAATTAGGTAATAGAATTGCAGCTGACAAAGAAAAAGGAAAACTAAATCCATTTAAAAAATTTTTCTTACAAACTAAATTAGATTTTCTAGAATCAAAATTACAACGTAGATTAAATAAGATAAAATTAAATAACTTAATTGAAATGAATAACTTAGATGAAAAGGAAGATGTATTAGAGTATCGTAACGAATTACAAGGAAATATAGATATATATAGTAGAATCATAGACGATAATTATTTGTTAATCGAAGAAGAAAAGGCTAAACTTAAAGGTATAAGAGATGTTGAAGATGAGAGAAATGCTACATTTGAAGAGATTAATAGTACACTACCTGAAGGAATTAAGCCATTAAAGAGTAGAGTTACTAATGCAAAATTACAAGATTCAAAAGAAAAAATAAATCAATATAGACAAGAAATTAATAAGGCTAGGAAAGAAATTAATAAATTAGTGGCAGAATATGAAAAAAATATACAGGCAGAGAAAAATGATACTAAATCAATTATTGCACAACAAAAAGCAATGATGAAAGCAGATTTAAAAAGACCAAATATTTTTAAAAATTTAGGCAATCTATTTAAAGATATAGGACAGTATGGTAGAAATGTATGGTCAAACGTTAAAAACGTATTTGCAAAAATGAAAGATGCAGCAAAAGTAGCAGATGCAGAAAACAAAGAAAAAAATAGCGAATTTAACCAAGAACAAGCAACAAGTTTACACGACCAATTTACAGAAAAGTATTCTGGATATAAATTAGACTATGAAAAAGCACAAGAAGCTGCACAACAAAATGTCGAAAGAGATGCAGAACTTAATCCAGAAATAACAACAGATGATAACGAATTAGAATAAATTAATCAGCTAAAAAACCAGCAATTATGCTGGTTTTTTTATTGTTTTTTAGTTAAAGCCCTTGACAAATGGCAAAAAATGGTGTAAAGTAATATAGCATTACAGAAACAGAGCTTAGAATTTGGAATTAGGATTTTAGAGGGGAGAAGTTTTATGGAGAAAAATGTACAAATTAGTATGTTATGTGAAATCTATGGAAAACTTTTAACCAAAAAACAATTACAAATTTTAGAAGACTATTATAATTTAGACTTGTCTCTTTCTGAAATTGCCGAAAATAATGAAATTACAAGGCAGGCAGTTAGAGATATCATCAAGAAAGGAGAGACTAAACTTTTCGAGTACGAAGAAAAGCTGAAAATTATGAAAAAGATTCGGAAGACAAGAAGAAAAGATTTCTGGAGTACTTGCTGAGCTAACTAAAATTGAGGCAAGATTTACAGATGAACAGATACAAGAGATTTTAACACATATAAAAAAAGAATTACGTTGTTTAGTTTAAATGTAGTGGCTAAAAATCACAAATTATTACTACAGATGGTCGCTGGAGATTGGTGAATAGTTAATAGTGAATAGTTTTAAAGGAGGAAAACAAATGGCATTTGAGGGGTTATCTTCTAGATTACAGGAAATAACAAGAAAACTTGGTGGAAAAGCGAGAATTAC
This sequence comes from Isotricha prostoma, assembly GCA_023807205.1. Classification (NCBI taxonomy): domain Eukaryota; phylum Ciliophora; class Litostomatea; order Vestibuliferida; family Isotrichidae; genus Isotricha; species Isotricha prostoma. The sequence goes on along the minus strand of JAJMZS010002931.1, from coordinate 79,022 downwards.
AGAAGGAGACTTAAAAGAGATTTTAAGAGAAGTAAAACTTGCACTTTTAGAGGCTGATGTTAACTATAAAATAGTAAAAGATTTTATTTCTGAAATTGAAGCTAAAGCTCTTGGCCAAGATGTTTTAAAATCTTTAACTCCAGGACAACAAGTTATTAAAATAGTAAAAGATGAAATGACAGAGCTTTTAGGAGGAACAACAAGTAAAATTAATTTTACGCCAAATCCTCCAACAATAATAATGCTTGTAGGACTTCAAGGTTCTCGGAAAAACAACTACAGCAGGAAAGCTTGCAAACCTGCTTAGAAAACAGGGTAAAAAGCCATTACTTGTTGCTTGTGATGTATATAGACCTGCAGCTATAAAACAATTACAAGTAGTAGGTAGCCAGCTAAATATTCCTGTATTTGCTAATGAAAATACCAAAGATGTAGTTTTAATTAGTAAACAGGCTATATCACAGGCAATGTCAAAACTAAATGATGTAATAATTCTAGATACAGCAGGAAGACTTCATATAGATGAAGAATTAATGCAAGAATTAAAAAATATAAAAACAAATGTTAAACCACACGAAATACTTTTAGTAGTAGATTCTATGACTGGTCAAGATGCAGTAAATGTTGCAGAACATTTTAACCAAGGACTTGGAATAGATGGAGTAATTCTTACAAAGTTAGATGGTGATACTCGTGGCGGTGCAGCTCTTTCTGTTAAAAAAGTAACAGGTAGACCAATTAAATTTGCAGCAGTTGGAGAAAAATTAAGCGATATAGAAGAATTTCACCCAGATAGGATGACATCTAGAATTCTTGGAATGGGAGATATGCTTTCTATAATAGAAAAAGCAGAAGAAGCATTTGACTTAGAGGAAGCCCAAAAGCTTGAGAAAAAACTTCAAAAACAAAAATTTGACTTGGATGACTATTTATCACAACTAAGGCAAATGAAAAAAATGGGATCTTTTTCATCAATACTTAAAATGATTCCAGGCATGAATAAATTTGGAGATATAAAAGTTGATGATAAAGAATTTGTTAAAATAGAGGCAATTATTTGCTCAATGACTAAAAAGGAAAAACAAAATACAAGATTACTTAATGCGAGCCGTAGACAAAGGATTGCAAAAGGAAGCGGTACAACAGTACAAGATATAAACAAGTTTATTAATTCATACGAAATGACTGAAAAAATGATGAAAAAAATGCAAAATAGCAAAGGTGGATTTAAAAATGCTTTAAAAGGCTTTGATATGAATTCACTTAAAAATCTTAAATAGTTTATAATTTTTTAAATTTATATATAGAATTATGAAAAGAGAGGTGAAACACATGGTAAAAATAAGACTACAAAGAGAAGGAAAGAAAAAAGCACCATTTTATCACATAGTAGTTGCTGATTCTAGATCTCCAAGAGATGGTAAAATAATAGAACAAATTGGAACATATAATCCAATGGTAGAGCCATCAGAGATTAAATTAGATAAAGAAAAAGTAGAAAAATGGATAAAAAACGGAGCAAAACCTACAGATACAGTAAAACGCTTAATTGAAAAAAACAATTAAGATATTACTAATATTTTAAGGAGGCAACAATGAAAGAATCACTTCAAACAATTATTGAAAGTTTAGTAGATGACAAAAATAGTATAGAAATAAAAGAAACTGCAAATGAAAAATCTGTAATCTTCGAAGTAAAAGTTGCAAGTCAAGACATGGGTAAAGTAATTGGAAGAGAGGGGAAAATTGCAAGATCTATTCGTACTATAATGAAAGCTTTAGGAGCAAAAGAAGACAAAAGAGTTAACGTAGAATTTATAGATTAAGGATATTTTTTATGGAAGAATATTTTGAAATCGGCCAGATTGTAAATACAAATGGATTAAAAGGCACTTTAAAAATTAAACCTTTTACAGATGATATTACAATATTTGAAAGAATAAAAAGTGTATTTATAGATATTAATGGCAATTTAAAAGAATTTAATATTCAAAAGGTTTGGTATCATAAACAAATGGTAATGATAAAGCTAGAGGGAATTGATTCTATTGAAGAAGCAGAAAAATATAGAAACTTCTTTATAAAAATATTAAGAGCTCAAGAAGAAGAGTTACCAGAAAATGTGTATTTTATACAAGATTTAATTGATTGTACAGTAATTACAGACGAAGGGGAGATACTTGGAATAATTCAAGATGTGTTCCCAACAGGAAGTAATGATGTGTATGTAGTAAAAACAGACGATTCAAAAGAGATACTTCTTCCAGCTATTCAAGATGTGATAAAAGATGTAGATATTCCAAATAAAAAGGTTTTGGTTCATTTACTTAAAGGATTAATTTAAAAAGAGGAGCTATTTAAATGAAAATCGATATATTAACGCTTTTCCCAGAAATGTTTGAACCATTAAAAAATAGCATTATAGGAAGAGCAATAGAAAATAAACTTTTGCAAGTAAATATTATTAATATAAGAGATTTTTCAAAAGATAAGCACAAAAAAGTAGATGATGTACCATATGGTGGTGGCGCTGGAATGGTTATGAAACCGGATGTTGTATATGATGCATTTAAGAGTGTTGATACACCTAATGCAAAGAAAATATATTTATCGCCACAAGGTAAAGTATTAAATCAAGAAAAAGTGGTTGATTTAAGTAAAGAAGAACATCTAATATTAATATGTGGCCATTATGAAGGAATAGATGAAAGGGCAATAGAAGAAATTGCTCCAGAAGAACTTTCAATTGGAGACTACGTATTAACAGGTGGGGAATTGCCAGCTATGGTGCTTATAGATTCAGTTGCAAGATATATAGATGGAGTAATAAACAAAGAATCTATAGAAGAAGAATCATTTACTAATAATCTTTTAGAATATCCACAGTATACAAGACCAGAAGTATTTTTAGGGAGAAAAGTGCCAGAAGTATTACTTTCTGGACATCATAAAAACATTGAAAAATGGCGTAAACAAAAATCTATAGAAACTACAAAATTAAAACGTCCGGATTTACTAAAGTAAATCATGTAGGGGTCAGTCTTGACTGACCCTCGGGCTGGTCAAGACCAGCCCCTACAACCGAAAAAACGGTAGAAATAATGAATTATTTAAAATAATATTAAAAAAGGAGGTTCCAAATAATGGACATTATAAAATCAATAGAACATGAGCAAATGAAAAATAAAGTTCCAGAACTTAAAGTTGGAAACACAGTAAAAGTTCATGTTAGAGTAAAAGAAGGAAACAGAGAAAGAATTCAAGTTTTCGAAGGAATTATAATTAAAGTACAAGGTGGAGGATTAAACCAAACATTTACAGTAAGAAGAATATCTTATGGAGTAGGTGTTGAAAAAACTTTCTTACTACATTCACCAACAGTTGAAAAAATAGAGGTTACAAGAGTTGGTAGAGTAAGAAGAGCAAAATTATTCTATTTAAGAGAAAGATTAGGAAAATCTGCTAAGACAAAAGAAAAAGTTGGAGCAAGAATTGAGACTAACGAAATAACTCTTAAAGAAGAATTAGCTGAGGAACCAGAAGTTCCAGAAACTCCAGCAGAAGAAGTTGCAGCTGTAGAAGAAGCACCTGTAACAGAAGAAGTTAAAGCTGAGGAAGAAGCACCAGCTACAGAAGAAGTTAAAGAAGAAGTAGCTAACGATGCAGAAGCAAAAGAGCCTGCAGAAGCAGAAGAAAAACCAGTAGAATAAACTGAAACAAAAGAATATTAAAGGACGACTTATTTAGCCGTCCTTTTTTTAAAAACAAATGGTATAACTAATAAAATCATAATAACTCATTATAGAAGAAAATGTGTACAAAAGCAGTAAAATTTGAATTAATAATAGGAGATGAAATATGGAAAGAAAGAACTATTTAAAAATTCAAAGCTTTTTAATAGTAACAGTTTTGCTACTACAAATGATAATACCAATTGTACCAATATCTATTGCTACAAATGAAATAATAGAAGAAGCATTAATAGTTTGTAAAAATACAAATATTATACAGGAAGAAATGGAAAAAGAAATATTACAAAAAGAAACACTATCTTTTGATAATTGTGATTATGAATATACTGAAAAGGGGAATATAAAATTTAGGGAATATGTTGGAAACGCAGATATTATAGTAGTTCCTGAAGAAATAGAAGGCAAGAAAGTTGAGACAATAGACAAAGATACCTTTAAATGGGATTTAGAAAATCTAGAAGTAATAATAGTTCCTAGAGATATGGAAAAGAATATTAGCGAGATTTCATATTTTGAAAAGAACGATATACTATCTGGAGAAGATATTGTATATACAACAACGCGTGATTATACTGAAACATACCTAAAATATATTAATGATTTATACACAGGAAATGATAGTTGGGGAATAATACCATATAAATTTGAAGTTCTTGAAAGAGAAAGTAATAATATTAAAAATCAAACAACAGAGATTGATAATACCGAAATACCAAGTAGTTATGCTATTATTTCATCTGATTATGCAGAAAACACGTTAGGATATTCATTTGACGAATATGGAGAGATACCATATATCATAATAGATGATCAATTAGGTGGAACATGTGGGATATATGCTACAGCAAAAACAATAGAAACAAATATTGCAAAAAATTTTAAAGATGAAAATAATAATCCTGTAATGATTGATACATCTGAAATGCATTTAATGGTTATGTCAAAGTTAAACGGAAAGGGAAATTTTTCTACTATAGAAATGAATGGATTTGAGCTTGGAGTAGGACCTGTGCCAGAAATAGAAGGAACAATTTTAAAAGAAGATTATATAAAATGTCATTTAAATGAAGGGTTAACAGATGTTGATGCAATTAATAGTATTTTAGCAGAAAATCCAACAGAAGAAGATTGGGCGATCGCAACAAATGTAATGGAACAGTATGAAACAGAATACTATATTATGGATACTGGAAGGATTCCAAGAATGGATGGAGCTTTTAAAGAGAATAGTGAAAACTATGATCAGGTAATTGAAAATAGAAACATTATTAAGCAAAACATTATGAATAATGGGGCAGTTCATGCAACAGTAAATTCTTATAATGCAATGCTCCATTACTATTCGGATAGTGATGGAATGCATCAATATGCTAGTGGAAGCTGGATTGTTGCTAATGATAATATTGGATCAAGTACAAATCATGCAATTTGTTTAGTTGGTTGGGATGATAACTTTGACCCTTCAGATTATATTTCACAAGAACAAATTGATACCCTTGGAATTACAGAAAAAGGAGCATATTTGGCAATTAATAGCTGGGGAGAAGATTATGGGAGATATGGCTATTTTTGGATTTCATATCAAGATTATTATGTTGAGAATTGCATCGAGTGTGTAACATTAGTTTCTAAGGGTAAAATAGATATAGAAAATAATGATGATGTTAGTATTACGCTAGGATGGTACAATAATAAATATGATGGTAATGAAAAAAGACCACCAATAACGCTTAAATATATGGATAAAATTTATGGAATAGGAAGGGGCGCCCAGTTAAGAGATTATACAGTTGAATATATTGATAATATAGAACCAGGCACTGCAAAAGCAGTAATAACGGCAACAGGCAGATTCCAAGGGAGTGTAACACTAGAATTCGAGATTAAAGATGGTGAGATAATACAAGATAATGGTGGAACAATTGATAACAGATGGAATATTTCTAATTATGGTATAAATAATAATGTGACTGCATATATAGAAGAAACAGAAGATGATGTAATTCTTCATATAGATGGTGAAGGGGAAATGAGAGACTTTGATTATATAAATATACCATGGTTTAATAGAAAAAATGACATAACAAAGGTTCTTATTTCAGATGGAGTGCAAAACATTGGAGAATATTCATTTAATGAGTTTACTAATCTGTCAGAAATAATAATGCCTGATAGTATAATTAAGATCGGTCAAGATTCATTTTCAAATTGTAGTAGTTTAACGCAATTGTTAATACCAAATAATGTAACAGAAATAGGTAACTATGCGATTTCAAATTGTAGTAACTTAATAGAAGTAATTTTACCATATGGTCTAACAAAAATTGGGAATGGCGCATTTAAGTATTGCAGCAGTTTAGCAGAAATAACATTGCCAAGCAGTATAACAGAAATAGGCAGTGGTGCATTTTTGCATTGTAGCAGTTTAACAGAAATAATAATTCCAGGGAGTATCACACAAATAAAAAATGCAACATTTAATGGATGTACGAGTTTAACAAAAGTAATAATATCAAGCGGTGTAGAGAAAATAGGAAATTATGCTTTTTACCAATGTAATAATTTAACAGAAGCAATAATGCCAAACAGTATAACAGAAATAGGAAATTATGCATTTTATGAGTGTAATAGTTTAACCGAAATTAAAATACCGAATAGAGTACAATATATAGGAGAATGGGTATTTTTTAATTGCTACAATATAGAGGAATTAACAGTACCAAAAAGTGTAACAAATGTGCACGAAGGAGCATTTTGTACTAATAAGAAACAACATGGAGATGGGGAAAAAACAATAGTTTATTATTTCCTAGAATGTGAGAAAATGGTAGCATATGTTCAACATTATCCTAATGCAGCAAATTTTATTCCGATTGCTTTAGATAGTATTGCAATAAAAAACTATCCGAAAACAGAATATAGACCATTTAGTAAATTTAGTTTAGAAGGATTAGTTTTAGAAGCAACATATACAAATGGAAAAACAGACGAGATAACAAGTGGATTTACATCAAGCATAGCAGAAGGGACAATCTTAAAAATACTAGGCTCAAGAATTGTAGTAATTACATATGAAGGGGAAGAAACAGAATATACTATAGAAGTAAAGGGATTAAAACCAACAAATGGTTTTCCAGTAAGTGGTGGTATACATATAATTAGTGGAATAGAAATAAAACCACCTATTGATTTTTTCAAACCATAATATAAACATCCCCCTTATTTTAAGGGGGATGTTAGTTTACTAAATTATTTTTTTAAGCTATTTTGGTAATATTTCTTCAGCTTTTCTTGAGCTAGATAGTTTACTGTACCAGCAGGGAATTCACCTTGCTTATTTTTCTTTCCGGCGGGTACACCTGTTAGAATTTCTATTCCTTCATCTATGGTAGAAACAGCATAAATATGGAATTTTTTATCCTTAACAGCTTTAATAACTTCATCAGACAAATGTAAATTTTGCACATTTTGAACAGGTATCATTACACCATGATTTCCATTTAATCCACGCATTTTACAAACCTGATAAAAACCTTCTATTTTTTCATTAACACCGCCAATTGGCTGTATAAATCCTTTTTGATTTACTGAACCTGTTACAGCGATAGATTGGTTAATAGGTATTCCAGAAAGACTAGAAAGAATTGCATAACATTCTGTACTAGAAGCACTATCACCATCAACACCGCCATATAATTGTTCAAAACATAGGCTAGCAGTAAGCGCTAGAGGCATATTTTGTGCAAATTTTTCACCTAAGTATCCTGAAAGTATTAATACACCTTTTGAATGTGTTGAACCAGACATTTCAACTTCTCTTTCTATATCTACAACACCAGTTTTACCAACATAAGTATTTGCAGTTATTTTAGTAGGTTTTCCGAAAGTATAATCACCTATAGTCATTACTGTTAAACCATTTATTACACCTTCGTAAAATCCATCTGTTTCAATTAAAAGCGTGTTGTTTTCAATCATTTCTGAATATTTTGAATCATATTTCTTTACTCTTTCAACTCTCTTTTGAAGAGCCATATCTATAAGTTCTGCATCTACAAGTTTTTTCTTAGAAAGTTTTGCCCAAGTAGAGGCCTCTGAAACAACTTCACCAATTTCACTAAAATGAGTAGAAAGCTTTTCTTTGTCGTCTGTTAAACGAGAAGCATATTCTACAACTTTTGCCATACCACCTTTATCTAAGGGAAGAGCATCCTCCTTTTCACAATAACTGTGTATAAATTTTGCAAGCTTCTGAATGTTCTCATCATTCCTTGGAGCTGATTCTTCAAATTCTGCTTTTACTTTAAATAGTTTCCTGAAGTCCGGGTCTAGTGCCAAAAGTGTATGATATATTTCAGAATCTCCTATTAATAAAACTTTAACATTTAAAGGAATTGATTCTGGTTTTAAAGATACCATAACCATATAAGAACGCTGTTCAGGAGCGTTTTCAATATTTAATTCTTTAACTAATAAAGATTTTTTTAATGCTTCGTAACAAATTGGATTTGATAATAAATCTTGTGCTTGCAAAATTATATATCCACCATTTGCCTCATGAAGAAGACCCGGTTTAATCATTGTGTAATCTGTTTTAAGCATACCAAATTGATTTTCATACTCTAATCTTCCAAACAAGTTGTGATATTGATAATTAGAATCCATAATAACAGGTGCACCATGTAAATTACTATTATCAATAAAAAGGTTAACCCTGTAGTTCTGCCAAGGACTTACAATTTCAGGAGTTACAGTTTGTGGCATTCCTTGCACAGGTACATCTTTTATAAAATAATTCAAATTTTTTAAAATATCTTTTTTAATATCATCTAAGAATTTTACAATTTTTTTATTCTTTTTATAAGTTGTTCTTAATGGATTTACATGAGCATTAATCGTAAGAAGAGCAATATTAGACTGCCATTCTTCAATTTTTTGATCAGATTCTTTTTCAATAGATTTAATTTGAGTAATTACAGAAATTATTTGGTCTTGAACAAGGTTAGATTTTTCTTCGAATTCCTTCTTTACATCTTCATCTAACTTCTCAAATTCCTCTTCTTCAATGGTTTTACCGTCTATTACAGGCATCATATAAATACCATTTTGAGCGGTTTTAACTTGAAATCCATATTTTAAAGATTGCTTATTTAAGGTTTCTAAAAGTTTTGCTCTTTTTTGTTCAAAGGTTTGTTTTATTAAATTCTTTTCCTTCTCAAAATCCTCATTTGTGAAGGTTCTTTTCAAATATTTTCTAATATCGCCAATTAGGGAATCCATATTAGATTTAAATTCTTTACCTTGCCCTGCAGGAAGAGAAACGGCAATAGGCTCATTTGGGTTATCGAAATTATATATATAGCACCAGTCATCTGGAACCTTTTTCTTAGCAGCAACTTGTGATACGTATTTTTTAGTATACATAGTTTTTCCAACACCAGAAGGACCTTCTAGATATAAATTATATCCTTTAGAATTAATACTTAGACCGAATTCAATAGCATTTAATCCTCTATCTTGACCATAAATAGAATCAAGGCTATCAATTTCAGCAGTTGTTTCAAAATTAAAAATATCGGGATTACAAGTATTTTTTAAATCCTTATAAGAAAGTTCACATTTTTTCATTCGTTTTCCTCCTATTATTTAAAAGAATAATGTCATTATTATTGCATTTTCTTTATTATTATAATATTTTTTCCTTATACCAAGTATTTTAAAACCATATTTTAAATATAGTTTCTTTGCTGGTTCGTTATTTTCATTTACTTCTAATGTTAATTCTTTTTTACCTGTAGATTTTGAATAGTCAATAAGGTGCTCTAGCAAAATTCCTCCAAAGCCGTTTTGTCTATAACTTTTCTTAATTGCAATATTTGTTATATGAATATCATCAACTGAAATCCATAAACAAGCAAAACCAACTATTTCCGAATCATTTTTCATTACAAAACAAGCTGAATTTTCATTTTCAAGTTCTGATTCTAGTGTTCTAACAGTCCAAAAATCATCAAAATCTGTTTGAAAGTTAGAAGATAAGCTCTCTAAATCACTTAATTCCATTTTGCTAATTGAGATATTATTCATGTTTGCTTTTCATCCTTTCGGCTTGTGATGGCCTTAAGTAAAGGGGAAGAGCATCATCGGCATAAGTTCTTAGGCCATTTTGATACTTAAAAAATGCTAATTTTCCAACATTTTTAGCGTGAATTTCATTATCTAAACCAACATTTAGACCTTTAGCCTTATAAAGTACTGCGCCATTTCCTACAAAAAATATATCTTTATAATCACCAATACTTTCAAGCACTTTATCAATATCATCAGCCATATAATTACCAATTAAATTATGATTAGAATTAAACAGCCCAGAATAAACCTGATTATTTCTTGCATCTATTAGTGAGCATATAGTTTTACTTTGTACATTTAAACTTAAAGCCTCCAAAGATGTGCATGTAATTACAGGAATATTAAGCGCTTCAGCCATACCCTTTACAAGAGAAATTCCTATACGGATACCTGTAAAAGAGCCAGGGCCATTATCACATGCAATAAGATTAACTGAAGAAATATCAGTATTTGTTTCTTTCAAAAGTTCATCTATAAGCGGAAGCAGTTTTTCAGAATGAGTTTTTTCATCTATAATATTTAATTCTTTAATAAGTTTATCATCATCTAACAATGCTACGGAACAGGCATTACTAGAAGTTGATATAGCTAAAATAGTCATTAACTAAATATCTCCTTAATACTGTTTTCTAAATCCTTAGAGCCTGATTCAAAGGTTATAGTTCTAAGGTTTGGATCATCTAAATCTTTTTCAAATGAGATTTTTAAATATCCTTTTGGGACAATATCCTGAATTAGATTTCCCCATTCTATTAGGGAAATACCATTTTCAAAATATTCTAGGCCACCAATTTCATAAAATTCATCTTCGCTTTCTAATCTATATACATCAAAATGATATATGTTAGTTCTACCTGCTGAATATTCATTTACAATAGTAAAAGTAGGGCTAGAGACTTCATTTTGTAAATTCCAAAATGAAAGAAAGCCTTCCACAAACTTGGTTTTACCAGCACCTAAATCTCCGACTAGAAGTACAACATCTCCAGTTCTTAATTTAGAAGCAAGCTTATATGCAATTTTCTTAGTATTATCTTCACTATTTGAAATATATTTATACATATATTAATGTTCACCTTTGCCCTTATTGTATATTAGATAACAATATTTGTAAACAAATTTTAGAAAAATTTTAAAAAAATATTGACAAACAAAAAAAAATCCAGTATAATCTTAAACTGTAACGGGCATGCAGGTGTAGTTCAATGGTAGAACCCCAGCCTTCCAAGCTGGCTACGTGGGTTCGATTCCCACTACCTGCTCCATAACAGAACTCCGTAAGGGGTTCTTTTATTATGTCCGAATACTAAACTATAATATCAATCATTCAAAATAGTACACTATCAATAAGGGAATGTATTTGAGTTTGTATCTATAAGGAGCATTCCATCAAGTTATATCCATGATGTTTAATCAATGCATTAAAATGCATAAACAACTTTTTAATTCAAACAGAGCAAGAGAATATAATATGGATTAAAATATAATACGGAATGTAATTTGACAAAAACTTTAAAATTCTTTAATAAAAGTCTGGAATTATTTTACAAATCAGTGTATAATGCGTTTAGAGTATTAACATTCTGACGGTGAAAAAATGAATGATGAATATTTAATAAAAATTGATGAGCCGAGAATTCAACAAACGTGTGATGCATTCTTTAAATGGAAAGATCTAAATACTTACGTTAAAAGTTTAGTGTCAAGAGGAATAAATATGCCAGATGCAATTAGTGAACCTATGGGTTGCTATTGTTTAAATTTATTATGGAATAAAAGCACAGGTGGAGATGCTAAATCTATTGATGGAAAGAAAATAGAATTCAAAGCTACAAGTAATTATGAATATGATTTGAGTAGTTTTGGGCCAAAATGCGACTTTGACGATTTAGTATTTCTAAGATTTGACTTAGATTTAAATATGTTGTTTGTATATGATACTGGAGTTAATTCTGAAGAATTGAAAAGATTACCAGTTTCAAAAACAGCAACAGTTGGGGATTATCAAAGAGTTGGTAAACGTCCACATATTAGAATAATAGAAACAATAATAAATGCAAAAAAACTTGAGCCAACTGTAGTATTTGATATACGACGTGGTAAGATAGTTGAAAAAGTATAATGAAAGGCAGAGTGTTAAATACTCTGTATTTAATAATTATAAAATGCGGCGCGCCGCAATGACAAAGGAGGAATTCGTATGTATAAGATTTGTAGCCTATTTGCAGGTGTTGGAGGGATAGATTTAGGATTTCTACAAACTAATAAGTGCGAGATTGCATACGCAAATGAATTTGATAAGTATGCAGTTGAGACTTATGAGAAGAACTTTAATCATAAAGTAGATTGTAGAGATATTCATGATGTAAAATTAGAAGAAATACCGGAATTTGATATTATGGTTGGAGGATTTCCATGTACTTCATTTTCTGTTGCAGGTTATAGAAAAGGTTTTGAAGATGACCGAACAGGAGATTTATTCTTTGAAATGGAGAGAATCTTTAAAGTTAGAAAGCCAAGGGTAATATTCTTAGAAAATGTTAAAAACCTAGTGGGACATGATAATGGTAAGACATTTAGAACAATTATAGAAAGATTGGAAGAAGCGGGATATAAAGATAAGATTAGATATCAAGTATTAAATGCTTGTGAATATGGGAATATACCTCAAAATAGAGAGAGAATCTATATAGTGGCATTTAGAGAAAAGGAAGATTATGATAGATTTCAAATGCCATACCCTATTCCTTTAGAAAATAATATTTTTAAAGTTTTCAACTATGATTCTAAGGTGGATGAGAAATATTATTATACACCTGGCAAATATAAAGGAAATATCTATGAATTACTTGAAGAAGGTATGGACGATGATTCAACAGTATATCAGTGGAGAAGAAAATATGTAAGGAAGAATCAAAACAATTTAGTTCCAACTTTGACAGCTAATATGGGAGAAGGTGGACACAATGTACCACTAATTAAAACACAATATGGAATAAGAAAGCTTACACCTATTGAGTGTTTTTATGCACAAGGATATCCAAGGGATTATCAGCTACCAACTGATATGAGCGATGCAAAATTATATAAGCAAGCTGGAAATAGTGTTGTTGTTCCTGTAATAAATAGAATTGCAGCAAATATTATGAAGGCTTTGAAATAAACAGAATAAGGAATGATTATATGAGGAGAAGTAGCAATAAAACAGAACAAAAAGCCATAAGCGTTTTAAGAGATGTCAATGGGGACGGAGAAATTGACAACTAAAAAAATAAAGATGAAAACAAAATTCGACATAAAAAAACAAAAACAATATGATATAATATATTTAAATTATATCATATTGTTTTTTTAAATTTATTTTATTTATTTCTAAGGAGGCAAATTCTATGCCTAGATATCCAAGAAACTATTTAAAAACATCTTTTTTTCATATAATAACACAGGGAATTAATAGGAGTTATATATTTGATAAACCAGAAGACATAAAATACTATATTAAAATAATGTATGAATTAGTAGAAAAACACTCATTAAAGATAATAGCATACTGTATTATGAATAATCATGCGCATATTCTAATTGAAACAAAAAATGTGAAAGAACTAAGTAAATATATGCAAAGACTTAATACAAAGTATGCAAAGTATTATAATAAAAAATACAATAGAGTAGGATATGTATTTAGAGATAGATATAAATCAGAAGGAATTTACGACGAAAAGCATTTATATAATTGTATTAAATATATTTATGATAATCCAGTAAAAGCTGAAATATGTATAAAACCACAAGATTATCCATATTCAAATTATAAAGATAGTATTAAAAATATTGCAAAACAGGAATATCCATTTATGGATGCAGAGATAGAGAGAAATGACGAGGAAATCATTAGAGAATACTTGAAACAAAATAATATTTCACTAATAGATATCGAAAATAATAAAGATATTTTGAAGACGTCAGTACAAACTTTAAAAAATAACTATAAAATTTCGTTAAGAAAAATTGCAGAAAAATTAAAAATAGGAAGAGAAACCGTAAGAAAAATCTATAAAGAATGAACAACGGTTGTCAATTTCTCCGTCCCCATTGACATCCAATGGCAAAATGCTTTTTGGAACCGTCCAAAAAGTTTTTATTGACTTTTAGATAGTTTAGACATATACTAAAACGGTAATAATAATCTTTAAGGAGGTTTTTTAAAAGTGAATGATTTAATAGAAATAAGATGGCATGGAAGAGGTCGGACAAGGTGCAAAAACAGCTTCATTGCTTCTTGCTGATGCAGCTTTTAATACAGGGAAATACATCCAAGGATTTCCTGAATATGGACCAGAAAGAATGGGAGCACCAATTACTGCATATAACAGAATTAGTACAAAGCCAATAACAATCCATAGCAATATTTATGAACCTGATTATGTTGTTGTAGTTGATGACACATTACTTGATGCTGTTAATGTTTTAGCAGGACTAAAAGATACAGGTGCAATAGTAATTAATACAACTCAAGATGGTGACACTATAAAAAACAAATTAAAAGAGTATAAAGGTAAAGTATTTAAGATAGATGCAAGAAAGATATCAATGGAAACTTTAGGAAAGTATTTTCCAAACACGCCAATGCTTGCGGCAATAGTTAAGGTAAGCAAAATTATGTCTGATGAAGATTTCTTAAAAGATATGGAAGGATCATTTAAACATAAATTTGCAAAAAAACCAGAAGTAATTGAAGGAAATATGAAGGCAATAGAAATGGCACTTCAATCTGTAGAGGAGATATAGGGACATGTAGGGGCTGGTCTTGACCAGCCCAGGGTCGGTCGAGACCGACCCCTACAAAAAAGAAAGGAGATATTTAATGAAAGAGAAAATTAATGCAAGTACACCAATGGATGATTTAACAATTGGTGGAAATATATATAATGCTGGAAATGCAAGAGAATTTAAAACAGGTGATTGGAGAAGTACAAAGCCAATATTTTTAAGTGAAAAATGCAAACAATGTGGATTATGTTTTCCAGTTTGTCCAGATAATGCAATTCCGGTAAATAAGGAGCAAAAGAGAGAAGATTTTGATTATGATATGTGCAAAGGATGTGGCGTATGTGCTAAGGTGTGCCCTTTTGGAGCAATAGTTATGGAGTAAGTCAATTTAATGAATAGTGAATAATGAATAATTAAGGAGGAAAAAAATGAGTATTAGAGAACGTTTAAGCGGTAACGAAGCCGCAGCAATAGCAATGAAACAAATAAACCCAGATGTTGTAGCAGCTTTCCCAATTACACCATCTACAGAAATACCACAATATTTTTCAACATTTGTAAGTAACGGACAGGTTGATACAGAATTTGTTGCAGTAGAAAGTGAACATAGTGCAATGTCTGCATGTATAGGAGCGGAAGCAGCAGGTGCTAGAGCCATGACAGCAACTTCTGCAAATGGTTTATCATTAATGTGGGAGATGATATATATTGCTTCAAGTTTAAGACTTCCAATGGTTATGTCACTAGTTAATAGAGCAGTTTCAGGACCACTAAATATTCATAATGACCATTCAGATGCAATGGGAGTTCGTGATAGCGGATGGATTATGATGTTTTCAGAAAATAATCAGGAGGCTTATGATAATTTACTTATGGCACATAGAATTGCAGAAAACGAAAAAGTGCTATTACCAGTAATGATATGCCAAGATGGATTTATTACATCACATTCTATTGAAAATATTGAATTAGAAGAAGATGATAAAGTTAAAGAATTTGTGGGAAAATATCAGCCAAAGCATTACTTACTTAATGATAAAGAACCAATTGCAATTGGACCATTAGATTTACAAGCATATCTTTTTGAACATAAAGCACAGCAAGCAGAAGCTATGAAAAATGCAAAAAAAGTAATTTTAGATGTAGCAAAAGATTTCGAAAAATGGACAGGTAGAAAATATGGATTCTTTGAAGAATATAAAACACAAGATGCAGACTTTGTAATAGTATGTATGAATTCAACAGCTGGTACAACAAAATATGTTGTAGATAATTTAAGAGAAAAAGGAGTAAAAGCAGGACTTCTTAAAATAAGGGTATTTAGACCATTCCCTGCAGAAGAAATTGCAAATGCTTTAAGAAACGCAAAAGCAATTGCTGTTTTAGATAAAGCAGACGGGCTAAATGCAGTAGGTGGACCATTATTTACAGATATTACTTCTGGATTATATACAAACGGTGTAAATATTCCAACAGTAAGCTATATATATGGAATAGGTGGACGTGATATTAAAGCAGAAGAAATTGAAAGTGTATACAAGGATTTAGCTAGCCTTGCAGAAACAGGAAAAACGGAAAATCCATACAGATATTTAGGATTAAGAAGGTAAAGGAGGAAAATAAAATGCCATATAATTTAAAAGAAGTTATAGCTGAAAAACCTGCAAGATTTACTGCAGGACATAGAATGTGTGCAGGATGTGGAGCACCAGTTGTAGGAAGAATGATTTTAAGAGCTCTTAAAAATGAAGATCATGCAGTAATATGTAATGCAACAGGTTGTATGGAAGTTTCAACATTTATTTATCCATACACAGCATGGACAGATTCATTCATACACACAGCATTTGAATGTGCTGGTGCAACTCTTTCAGGAGTTGAAGCAGCATATAAATCATTAAAAAGACAGAACAAGTTGCAAGGCAAAGATACAAAATTTATTGCATTTGGAGGAGATGGAGGAACATATGATATAGGACTACAAAGTTTATCTGGAGCCATGGAAAGAGGACATGACATGGTCTATGTATGCTATGATAATGGTGCATACATGAACACAGGTATTCAACGTTCATCAGCAACACCAAGATTTGCAGATACAACAACATCACCTGCAGGAAGCGTAATTCCAGGTAAAATGCAATCAAGAAAAGATTTAACTGAAATAATGGCATCACACCATTTACCTTATGTAGCGCAAACTGCAGCTTATGGAAATTTTAAAGATCTTTATGAAAAGTCTGAAAAAGCAATATATACAGAAGGACCATGCTTCTTAAATGTGCTTGCACCATGCCCAAGAGGATGGGGATATGCTACAGAAGATTTAATGCAAATAAACAAGTTAGCAGTAGAAACATGTTATTGGCCATTATATGAAATAATAAATGGTAAATATATTGTTAACTATAAACCAGCAAATAAACTACCAATAGAGGAATTCCTAAGACCACAAAAAAGATTTAAACATATGTTTAAACCAGGAAATGAATGGATGATAGAAGAATTCCAAAAAGAAGTAGATAAACGTTATAACGACTTATTAAAATTAGAAGAAATGACAAAAGACATGTAAAAATGCGTAGAGGAGAACAGTGTTCTCCATTTACTACGCCCCAAAGTGAGGAAATGTATGAATAGTAAAATAAAAAATTTAATAATAATATTTTCTTTTACAATATTAATACTATTGTTTATGCCAACAATTTCGAATGCCAGTCTATATTTAAACAACTTAGACTTTAATTGCGAAATAGATGAAAATGGCAATATGAAAGTTGTAGAAACCTGGGATATAGATGTATCAGATACAAATACGCTATATAAAACATTTAAATTAGATAGCTCTAAGTATTCTGGAATAACGGATGTGACTGTCCAAGAAATAGGGAAAGGCAATCTTACAAAACATGATTCATGGGCATATCATTTACCAACAGGTACATATTATGGGGGACTAAATAATGATAGAGATTTTGAAATTTGCTGGGGAGTTGGATTAGATAATAGTTCTGCAACTAAAACATATAAAATAAGCTATACATTTTTAGATTGTATATCAAAATACAATGATTGTGCAGAGCTATATTGTCAGCTTATTGGACCAGATTTTGAAATTAATGCTAAAAAAATTACAGGTACAATAAAACTGCCAAGGAAAGCATCTTCAATAGAGAACATTAAAGTTTGGGGACATATAGAAACTTTAAATGGTGAAATATACGCTGTATCAAATGATACAGTACAATTTACTATTGACAATTATAAGGGCAAAAATTATGTAGAAGTAAGAATTGCAATGCCAGAAGATATGATTTTAAATACTTCTAGAGTATATAATAAAAACCATCTAGATGAAATTATAGCAGAAGAAACAGCATGGGCAGATGCAGCAAATGCAAGAAGAAAAAGAAACGAATTAATAACTAAAATAATAGGTATAGCAGGCGTAGCAGTTTCTGCTATCATAGGCACATTTTTCATTTATAAAACAATAAAATATATCAAAATTTTAAAAAACACTCAAAAATTAAAACCAACAATGGAACTAGACTATTATAGAGAAAAGCCAGAAAAAAACTCAACACCTGGAGATGCACTATTTTTATATAATAAAGGTGTAAATCCAAGCTATACAACATTTGGAAATGTTTTCTCAGCAACGCTTTTAAATCTTAACCTTAAGAAATATTTTAATATTGAAGTAACCAAAAACGAAAAAGGTAAAGATGAAGTAAAAATAAGCAAAACAGAAAAGTCAATTGAAGAACTATCATATGAAGAAGAAAAAATTGCAAGATTTGTATCTAATGCAATAGGAAATAAGGAAAGTATTACAATAAAAGAACTTCAAAAATACATAAAAAATCATCCATCAGCTGTAAGTACATTAATAGACAAAACCGGAAATTTAATTAAAACAAAGAATACAAATGAAAAAAAATATGATGAAAAAACGGCTAAGGAAAAAGATAAATATACTGCATTTGCAATCATATACCTTATAATAGGTTTTATGTTGTTTATAGTATTCCCAATAAGCATACCATTTATAGTAAACGGAATCTTAGCTATATTAATAAATAGAAAGCTAAGTAGGCTCACTCAAAATGGAATAGACGAAAGAGAAAAATGGAAAGGCTTAAAAAAATACATGGAAGATTTCTCACTTCTTAATGAAAAAGAAGTTCCAGCAATAGAAGTATGGGAAGAATTTTTAGTATATGCTACAGTATTTGGAATAGCAGATAAAGTAATAAAACAATTAAAACTAGTATATCCAAACTTTGATGAAATGAGCAATATGAACACTGCATCATATGTATACCTAATGAGTCATACAAACTTTAACTCAAGTTTTAGTAGTGCAATTAATTCATCAATATCAAGCACAATGTCATCAGGATCAGGTGGCGGAGGAGGCTTCTCTGGACGGAGGCCGGAGGTGGCTTCGGAGGAGGTCGGAGGAGGCCGGACGCTAATATTTACTTAATGAATAATGAATGGTGAATAGTGAATAATGAATAGTTTTGGTAGGGTTGGCAAATGCCAACCCGTTTTTGTTGGACCTTTTTGGGGACACCTTCCAAAAAGGTCCAACAAAATGGTCATGTTTTATTGACAAAACAAGCTATTTATGATAAGATAATGGAAATCATTTTCAATAAGGAGATAAATGGATGAACAAGGAAAGAAACACATCACAAAAAGTAGTTTTATTAAAATACTTAGAGAGCAATAAAAACAAGCATTTAAACATCCAGGATATTTATTTTGACTTAAAACAAAAAATAGGTATGACAACCATATATAGAATAATAAACACATTAATAGAAAAAGGATGTGTAAATAAGATTCCACTTGAGAATAAACAAGGATATTGTTATACATATAATCCTAAAAGTGAAGAATGCACAAAACATTATCATTTAATTTGTGAAAAATGTAATAAGTTATATCATTTTGAAACCAAAGAAGTTGAAAAAATAAGTAAAGAAGCGGAGAAAAATCAAGATTTCGAAATAGATAATAGCAGAATAGTGTTTTACGGAACATGTAAAAAATGTAAAAAGGAGCAAAAATGAAAACAAAAAAAATATTTTTAAGTATCATATTTATATTAATAATTATATGTATTGGAATCCTTATATTTGGAAAAAACAATGGATTTAAAAAAGATAGTAATAAAATATATATAGTTTCAAGCAATTTTGCAAGCTATGATTTTTTAAGAGCCATTATTGGAGACAACAAAAACGTGGAACTTAATTTTTTAGTAGGACCAGGGAAAGACTCACATAGTTATGATCCAACAGCAAAAGACTTAATAACAATCCAAAATGCAGATTTATTTGTATATGTAGGTGGAGAAATGGAAAAGTGGTCAGGCAAAGTTATAGATGCAATTAATTTAGATAATACAAAAGTTATTTGTATTGCAGATTTTGTAGATAAAATTGAAGAGACAGAAATAGATGGAGCAGAAGAACATGAAGAAGAACATAGAGAACACGAAAAAGGGGCATTTGATGAACATATTTGGACATCTCCCTCAAATGCAATAAAAATGGTAAATGCATTAGAACAGGCAATGGAAGAAATTGATGAAAAAAACAAGGAAACATACAAAATAAATGCAGAAAACTATATTGCAAAAATACAAGAGGTTGATAAAAGAATTAGAGAAATAGTAGATAATAAGGTAAGAAATAGATTAATTTTTGGAGATAAAATGCCAATGCAATATTTTATAGAATACTATGGGTTAGAGGTAAGTGCAGCTTTTCCAGGATGTAGTACAGAAGTAGATCCATCTGCAGGTACAATAGCATACCTAGAAAATAGGGTTAAAGAAGAAAATATTCCAATAGTTCTATATATAGAATTAAATAATGGTAAAGTTGCAAAAACAATTGCAGATGAAGTTGGGAATGGTGTACAAGCTATGCAAATACAAACACTTCATAATGTCAGTTTAGATGACTTTAAAAATAATGAAACTTGGGTAAGCCTAATGACACGTAATCTTGATGTGCTAAAAAAAGCATTACAGTAATATCCAGTAAATGGTTAAAAACTATGTAGGGGTCGATCTTGATCGACCCTCGGGCTGGTCAAAGACCAGCCCCTACAAATTATACTAAATAATTTGAGAGAGGAAGGCAATATGAATTTAATAGAAACTAAAAAATTATCATATAGTTATCCAACAAAAAAGGATACAATAAAAAATATAAATCTAAAAATAGAAGAAGGCACTTTTACTTGTATCGTAGGTGAAAATGGTTCTGGCAAAAGCACCTTATTAAAGTGCATTTTAGGCCTTATTAATGGATATTCAGGAGAAATAATGAAAGAAGAGCAAATAGGATATTTGCCACAAAAAAGTGATATACAGGCTCATTTTCCAGCAACGATTGAGGAAGTAGTAATCTCAGGAACAATTTCAAATCATCCCAATAGTATTTTCTATAAAAAAGAAGATAAAGAAAATGCAAAAAATATAATGCAAAAACTTGGAATTTACGATATTAGAAAAAAATGTTTTGCAGACCTTTCAGGCCGGGCAACAACAAAGAGTTTTAATTGCAAGAGCATTATGTGCAACTAAGAAAATAATAATCTTAGATGAACCTACAAATGGTTTAGATCCAAGCATAGCAAAACAAATATATAAATTATTAGACAGTTTGAAAAAGAAGGAAAATTTAACAATAGTAATGGTTTCACATGATATAGAAAGAGCAATTGGCTATGCAGATAAAATTGTAGAATTAACAAATGGAAAAATTACCTATGAAGGAGAACCTTCTAATTATAAAGTAGGAGGTGCTATGTAATATGATACAAGTAATAACAGAGATGATGTCACATGCATTTATTGTAAGGGCATTATTAGTTGGTACATTAGTTAGCTTATGTGCAGCACTACTTGGTGTTAGTTTAGTTTTAAAAAGATATAGTATGATAGGAGATGGGTTGTCACACGTAGGATTTGGAGTACTTACAATAGCAACAGCATTTGGCTTTTCAACACCTTTGTATATAGCCATTCCAAGTGTTGCAATTTCAGCAGTTATATTATTAAAAATAGGAAATAATAGCAGAATAAAAAGTGATAGCGCAATAGCATTAATTTCAAGTTCTGCTTTGGCGATAGGTGTAGCAGTAACATCACTTACAACAGGAATGAATACAGATGTATGTAATTTCATGTTTGGAAGTATATTAGCTATGAGTAAATCCGACGTGGCTTTAAGTGTAATAGTAAGTATGGCAGTTGCAGTATTATTTGTAATATACTATAGAAAACTATTTATTGTAACATTTGATGAGCAATTTGCAGTAGCAAGCGGATTAAAAGCAAAAAGATATACAAATATTATTGCAGTATTAACGGCATTAATAATTGTTATTGGAATGAGAATGATGGGCGTAATGTTAATTAGTAGTATAATAATATTCCCAGCAATATCTTCGATGAGAATATTTAAATCATTTAAGAGCGTGGTAATAAGTTCAGGATTGATTAGTGTGTTATCATTTTTAATGGGAATATACCTATCATACATATATAATATAAGCACAGGAGCAATGATAGTAATAGTAAACTTAGTAATATTTATCCTATTTTCAATATTAGATAAAATTATTTATGAATAATCGTAAGGGTGAACGAGTTTGCCTGTAACCATTAAAGCAAAGGAGGAAATAAATGAAGCCAAAGAAAGTAATTATGATTTTAATATTAATTGCATTTGTTATAGCAATAGGATTTATAGTAGTAAAAGTAAATAATAAATCGCAAGAAACAGTAGAAAATAAAACAGAAAATGTAGCAAATAAAATGCAAAAAAATGAAACAGTAAATGAGCTAGCAGGACAGGTAAGAAACACAATGGAAGAAGCAAAAAAAACATCAACAAAAGTTTTAGAAATAACAGATAACTTCTTTATCGAACAAACAACAGATATGTATCTAAATTTAGAAGACTATATAGGAAAAACAGTAAAAATAGAAGGTTTAATATATCAGTATCAGGACGATAACGGAGATATCTGCTATGCAGTTGTAAGAAATACTCCTGGATGCTGTGGGAATGATGGACTAGCAGGGGTAGACATCAGGTATGATGGAGAATATCCAAAAATAGATACTTGGGTGGAAGTACAAGGAGTAATAGGAAAAGACATAGTATTTGGAGAAGAAGTTCCAGCAATACGAGTATCTTCAATAAAAGAAACAGCAAAAGGAAAGACATTTGTAACGAATTAAAATAAAAAAATCAGGTCATGCACTTTTATTTTTCCATAACATATAATTTGTTATAGGAAAAAATGGAGGTGCTTTTTTTGCTATTATTTTTATCAGGTTTTTGGAGCTTTTTACAATCTGCTGTTTTTGTATTAGGCTACATATCAGGGAGCAAACTGTTTCCAGAACCACTGAGTGCAGAAGAAGAAAAAGAAGTTTTAGATAGATTTTTTTCAGGCGATGAAGATGCCAGAAACATTCTTATAGAAAGAAACTTAAGATTAGTTGCACACATTGCAAAAAAATATAATATTCCAAATTTAGAACAGGATGATTTAATTTCGATAGGTACAATAGGCTTAATAAAGGGTATAAATACATTTAAAGCTGATAAAGGAGTAAGGCTTGCTACATATGCCTCAAGATGCATAGATAATGAAATACTAATGTACTTAAGAAGCTCTAAAAAGTTAGGCTCAGAAGTTTATTTAAATGAGCCAATAGGAAAAGATAAAGATGATAATGAAATATCTTTAATAGATATATTAGAATATGACCAGAGGAATATAGAAGACGAAATAGATATAAAATTTAGGATTAAAGAGCTATATAAAAAGATGAATAAAATATTAAAGGGAAGAGAGCAAACAATAATAGAATTAAGATTTGGCTTAGGAGGGAAAAAACCAAAAACCCAAAATGAAGTAGCTAAGATATTAGGAATATCCCGCTCTTACGTATCAAGGATAGAAACAAAAGCAATAAGCAAGCTATCAAATGAAATTGTAAAAAATTCTTAGTGTCAAAATGCCCCGGCCCCATTGACATATATTGACAATTTTATGTAAATGTGATAATATATATTATATTCTAATTTATAGAAAGGAGACATTAAACATGTCAGTTCTAAGCTATTATGAAGGCCTTTGGGAGAAAGCATATTCTTTAGATAAGAAACTTTCTTCTTGCAAAGATGACTTACAGCGTGCTCAAACAGATGAAAAAGTCTTCAAAAATCGGCTAAGAGATCTGGAGGGAAAAAAATCTCTTCAAGCTAAAAATACAGCTGAAAAGCTTGAGGATTCTCTTAAGAGAGTTTCTGAAAGGATTCCTAAACTCCAAAAAGAGATTGCGGAACTTGAAGAAGAATCTAAAAAAACCTGGGAAAAGGCATATGAACTTGCAGAAAATCCGACACTTCACATTCGGGAGCAGGCCACTAAAATGGCTAAGAGTTTATGGAGCCATATTAGAAAGATGACTCCAGAGGAGCGCATAAAGTTTTCATATGAAATCCATGGATGTGATCCTTTGGAAATAGGATATACTGGACCGTTTAAGTATGATAATCACTATGGTTATTATATCCAACCCAACCCGGTATCTATTGTTTCTAAAAGAATTCTTTTCTACGGAGAAACTTTAATGGCTTCAGAAGTTGATCGATACTTTGCTTTGTCGTATACGGGATATCTGGTATCCAAAGATGTGGATGAAGACAAAAGTGGAATAAGATTTTTTAAGACTGTCATGACTGAGTGGTATCAGGAATATCTTAAAGAGTTTTATGAAACTCTTAAGTTCCAGCTGGTATCAAAGAATTCTTTTAAGGATACATATGAACTGAAATTTGATGACTCGGCTATGTCTTTTGAACTTGATTTGGTATAAAGGACATAAAAGAAACCTGAAGTGAACCCAAAAAGTATCTAACTTTTGGGTTCACTTCATTTTGAAAAGAGTCCCCAAAATCCGATAAAATTTTATAAAAACTATTGCATTTAAATTTCATTTGTGCTAAGATAACTTCCGGGTGAAAAATATGAAGAATTTTGTAATAAAAAGTAATAATGTAGAAAACAGCTTTTTATTCTATTCATATTTTCTTTTTTAATCATTAAATGTTTCATTTAATGATTTTTTTTTGAGCCCAAATAAGTTTTAAGGAGGAGAAACATGAAAAAATTACTTTTAGATGTTAACGAAAAACCAGCTATCGCAAAATGGATAGTTCTAGCATTTCAACATGTTTTTGCAATGTTTGGAGCAACAATTTTAGTTCCAATTTTAGTAAACTCACGGAGCAGGTGAGGAGGTATTAACAATACCAGTTGCACTAGTTGCATCAGGTATAGGTACATTAATATATATATTATGTACTAGAGGAAAATCACCAGTATATTTAGGAAGCTCATTTGCATTTATTGCACCATTAATTGCAGCATACCTAAAAGGTGGAATGTCAGGTGCAATGACAGGAATTATGACAGTAGGTTTAATTTATGTAGTATTTGCAATTATAATTAGGCTAATTGGTAAAAACTGGATTAACAAACTTTTACCGCCAATTGTTATAGGACCAATGATAATGATAATAGGATTAGGCTTAGCACCATCTGCAGTAGGTCAAATTGGAATAGATGGAAGCACAGCACTACAGTGGCAACCAATATTAGTTGCAGCAATCACATTTATAACAACAGCAATTGTAGCAGTTGCAGGGAAAGGATTCTTTAAAATAATACCATTTTTAGTAGGAATAGTTGTAGGATATATTGCATCTATAGCAGTTGGATTAGTAGATTTTACACCAGTTGCAGAAGCGGCAATAGTAGGTGTACCACACTTTGTAATACCATTTGTACATTACACACCAAGCTTTGGAGCAATACTTACAATTGCACCAATTGCATTAGTAACAATGGCAGAGCATATTGGAGACCATACAGCATTAAGTGCAATAATTGATAAAGATTTACTAAAAGATCCAGGATTAGATAAAACATTATTAGGTGATGGTATTGCAACATTTGTAGCTGGACTAATCGGTGGACCTGCAAACACAACATATGGAGAAAACACATCAGTAGTTGGAATGACAAGAGTCGCATCAGTTTGGGTAATAGGTCTTGCTGCAATAATAGCAATAGTACTTGGATTCTGCAGTAAATTTACAGCTTTAATTTCTACAATACCAAATGCAGTTTTAGGAGGAGTTTCACTTCTATTATATGGATTTATAGCAGTAAATGGATTAAAAGTTTTAGTACAAAACCAAATAGATTTTGGAAAAAATAAAAACGTAATAGTAGCATCTGCAATGCTTGTTTTAGGATTAGGTGGAGCTGCAATTTCAATAGTAAGTGGAGATTTAGCAGTAACAATTTCAGGAATGAGTTTAGCTGCAATAATAGGTATAATCTTAAATTTATGCTTACCAGAAGAAAAAGAGAATAAAGAAGAAATAAAAAAATTAGATACAAAAAAAAGAAAATAAAGAAAAAGCAACAGTGTAAAAGGGTAAATTTAAAGCCCGCGCCGAGGAAAAGAATTTTATTTTAAGCGAGGTGTCCCGGGGGGACCTAAGTATTGTTGTTAAATGCATAAGCATTGTTACAACAAACGTGGGAAAACACCGAGCAAAAATAAAAACTTTTCCTCATAGGCAGGGCTGTATTAATTATAATATTATTTCTTTCCCATTTAAATAATCTAACATTCCATTATCATTTTTAAACTTAAAGCATAGCTTATATGCTGTTAGTTCTTGAGTTGTTTTCTTAAACTTTTTATTTATCTCATAATTTCCATATTTACCATCACCAATTATAGGAAGACCAACGTGTGCTAAATGTGCCCTTATTTGATGAGTTTTCCCAGTATGTAAATTTACCTCTAATAAGCAAGTATTGTTATCATATTTTTCTAACACCTTATAAGAAGTTATAATCTTCACATAACCTTTTTTCGGTACATCAGATATATATACTTGTGATTTTTTGTTATCTTTAAATAAATATGCTTCCAGTGTTTTAGCTTTTTCTTTTGAAATACCATAAACTAAGCATTTATAATACTTTTCAATTTCATGATTTTTAAATTTTTCAAGTAGTATATTCAAAGACTCCTCGTTTTTAGCAAATAAAACTAAACCTTTTGTATTTCTATCTAATCTATGGCATGGAGCTATATATTGAAATTCTTTAGAAAGAATAGTAGTTAAACTATTAGAATTACTAGAAACAACTTCGATTCCTTCTGGCTTGTATACTACTAAAATATTATCATCTTCATATATTTTTTTAATCTCAAAATTTTTAAAAAGGTGTTCATCTGTTATATAAACTGTAATGTTATCATTTTCAAAAACTTTTACATTTTCTTTTATACGTTTCCCATTTATCAAAATATCTTTTTTCCTAAGAGACTTGTAAATACTAGCACTTGAAAGCCCATCAAAATTTGCTTGTAAAAATCTTATTAAATTATATCCATCATATTTTTTAACAACTTTTAAATCTCTCATAACAAGTAAATTATACTATTCTATAATGAAAAAAGCAAATTTTGTTTGACAAATTCAAATAAAAATGCTATACTAATATTAGCTTAAAGCATAAAGCTTGTCATATATATGACATCAGATATGTGTGTGGAGACACATATCTTTTTTTATACCAAAAAAACAGAGCAGGTGGAGACTGCTCTGAACTGAAAATCAGTTTTTGTTTGTTTCTGTTCTATATGTATTCAATTCTTCTTCCAATCTTTCAATTTTCTGAAGCAGAATCCATATAAGCATAAAACTTGTCATAGTGGTATGACACCTCCTTTCATAAAGATTTCCTTTACAGAAAGGATGTTCATATCATAACACAATTTCCAAAATTTGACAATTATTTTAAAGAAATTATTTAAATTTCATAAATTATAAAAATCAAATGAGCGTAAGTATTTGCAAATTATGTAAATTTATGTTAAAATGATAATAAGTGAGCAAATGCTCTAATATTAAACAGGAGGAAAAAGGACATGAAAGTATCTTTGCTGGTAGGTGGAGTTGAAAGGAATTTCACCGAGGAAGAGCTTATAGGTATTCTGGAAAACCATTTCGGCAACGCAGAGAAGAAAAGTACACAGCAGGAAGCAAAACCCATTCAGAGACCGACCGAGGGGGTTCCTTTCGAAGTCAATCCTTTGGGCATTGACCGGAAGCTATTCCAAGAGGAGCGTAAAGACCCAAGGCAAGAAGAAACCAGGCAGCTGATTCTGCAGGCATTTACCAAGATGGATGAATACCCTACAAGGTATGGCAACTCCTTCAAGACTCTGATGCCTGAGAAAACTTGGCACTGGAAATGTGTTAGTGAGCTGATAAAGCTTGCTAAAAATCTGGGAGGCCACAACGCTGACTGGGTTGAGCAGGCTCTTGAGTGGGCACAGCGAATTTCCAACGGGGAAACCTGGGAGGATATCTGCAACAATCCGGATACTGCCAATTGGTGCAGACTGATTAAGTGGAAGAAAGGATACTACCGGCTTGTTGGTGGTTCGCGTAAGTTCAACAATAACTATCCGGCGTCTGACGTTGGCGGCTACGATTTCCCTTCCAACTACGAAATCATCAACTCCGTGCCATTGGTTGTGCTTCGCGACGAGAACTGAGGTCCACTGTCTACCACTAACGGTAGGCACAAGCAAAGAAACAGAGGGAGAAACTTTAAATAGGGTTTCTCTCTCTAATTTATGTCAATGGGGCCGGGGTATTTTGACATTTTTTCTCTAGTGTCAAAATGCCCCGGCCCCATTGACATTGACAAATTTCAAAAAAATCTAAAAAACTCTTGAAATTAGAGCAAAAATAGTATAAAATAACTAGGTCGTAGGGAAGGATATCCCTTAAGAATGTATAAATAAGAAACAAATCTAGGAGGAATCACAATAATGAAAATATTTTTAACAATAATTTATGTTATAGTATGTCTTGTTTTAATAGTAATATCATTAATGCAATCTAAGGAAGATCAAGGAGCATCTAGTACAATAGTTGGAGGCTCATCTTCTAATTTTTATGAAAAGAATAAAGGTAGAACTAAAGAAGGAATGCTTAAAAAATGGACTATTATTCTTGGAATAGTATTTATAGTACTTACAATAGTTTTAGGAATAGTTTATATGATGTAATGTTTATGCTGTACCTCTAAAGTGCAGCATTATACTTGGTAAAATTAGAGTAGCAATAGAAATAGCAATTATGGTGATACCACCAATTATATTGCTATTTTTTTTAATTTCAAAAATTCCATAGCTAATAGTTCTAGAAAAAGCAATGATAGATAGGACTAAAATTAAATTATACATTTTTCCTCCTAAATTTTATTATATAAATATCCACTTTCAACAGTTGCATCAACATTAACCTTAAATACAGCATTTTTATAGTTGTTTAGCCAATCTGAATTTGTCCAAGATTTCCAAGTTAAATATTTTGGTACTACAGATTTGCCAAAACCTGCAATATCGGTACTAAATTCCTTTGAAGTTTTATATAGATATTCATAAATATTATCTGTTAAATATTGTTCTAAAGATTCTTCAACCTTTTTAAGATTTTCCTTATGTGTTAAATCTATTTCATAATCCATTGTTTCTACATTTGCTGCAATTTGTATATTACATGTAATAAATGGATAATTATTAATCAAATCCACTCTATTAGATGTTTTATTATATAAACTAATAGAAAGTGATATGTTCTTATCATGCTCTAAAGGGCTAGGAACAACTACAGTAGCAGTAGCCAATTTATTGCATATTATCAAATGACAAAGTGTTTCTAAATTGTTTAGTTCACCTACTAATTTGTCTTGCCTAAAAAGAGCAATTCCTAGAGCTTCATTCTTACTCTGCGATTCAATAGGGGTTTCACCTGCTAAAAAGTTACCATTTAAGGTATCATCGCCACTATTATTTTTATGATTACTCTTATCATTCAAATTTACCAAAATTGCTGTAGCTTCTCTTGTGGTAGACAAAATATCTTCATAGAAATTATATAGATAAATGTTTTCTGTATAACCAGAATATGAGGTTGAATTTAAGATTAATTCATAATATCTTGCAGAAATAGATTCTAAAGAAGGCTCAAAATTTTTTAAAAAATCATTTGCTGTGCATTTACTTATTAAAACATGTGAGTTAGGCCTTATTTCTAAATCATTTGCAAATGTAAAAATATATTCAGAAATTCCCTCATAGGCAAGCTCTTCCGAAATAATTATAGCTTTGCAATGAGATAAGTTTACTTTTTTGCTTATATAACTATTTACCAATGCTAATCCTTCATTTATAGTGGAGCAGTCAACTGAGATTACACTAGCTTGACTATATTGTGAACTGCCACCACCGTTAGAAGAACTTTCAGATGAGGTAAGAGAAGTTATTTGTAAGCTAAGTTTTAATTTATTAGTATCTCCCTTATCAATTCCTAAAGCAATTACATAAGCCAAATTCTCTATACCACTTGCATCATAACAGCCTGTAAGCACAGATAAACATAGAATTAGTATTAATACAATTAAAGTAATTTTAATGATTCTTTCCATACTACACCTACTTTTCCTTTAAATTTTTCCTGCTTGCCAGAAGTAGAATAAAAAAGCTAACAATAAATATTAAGGGAAAGCTATAATATTTATAAAAATATAATGCAAATTGCTTTATATCTGCAATGTTGTTAAAAATTAAGCAAGATGCAAATGTAAGCATTGCTATAGAATACAGTATTTGCTTAGGATCCTTAATTTTAGTAAGCTTTTGAAAAATATTTGTAATATAAAAAAAACCAATACTTGTAAAACAGAAATTGTTTATAATCCAAATTAGTATAAATATAGCATCAACTCTTTGCAAAAATGAGCCTAAAGTAATTCTTCTAGTTAACGTATACAGAGAAAACAATTGATCATATATATAAGCGGATGAAAATGATAAAAGTATACAAAATATACTTAAAAAAAGGTATATTGCAGATATAGATATTGCTATAATAGAAATTTTCTTAAAATTTTTGCTATCAGAAATAAAAGGATTAATAAAAAAAAGATAAGCAAGACCTGAAAATGCAAACAAATTAGTTATACCATAAAGAAATGTTTCTTTTGTTCCAAAGCCAAGAAGCGGAAAGATATTTGATATATCAAATTCATTTGATGATCCGAAAAATAGAACAATAATATCTAATATAACAAAAGGAACAAATATCATATTTACATTAGCAATTGTTTTAAAACTATATTTATTAAGAACTACAGGAGGAAGAATAAATAGCAGTATTAATACAATGAGCGGTGTTTTATTAAAATATATAAGCTTTAAACCATTTGCAAAATAACCAATACAAAGCACATTAAACACAAAGAAGAACAATATAAATAAAAATCCAATAATAGTTTTTAAAAAATTTCCACCTAAAAACCTAGAAATATCTACAATGTCTTGCGAAGGATATTTAGAAAAAATCCTAGAAATTATAATGGTAAACAAAACAGCTAAGATACTAATGAAAATTACATTAATCCAAGCACTGGTCCCGGCAAGAGTGTAGTACAATATTTGGAAGATTAAATATAATTTGATTTACTATAATTGTAATTATTAAAAAAACTGCCTCTAAAGTGCTAATTTTTTCTATATTATTCATTCACTTTACGAATCCTTTCTAAATTTTGAATTTCCATTTTCTGCTTATAAAGGGCTCCTCATTGGGTCTTTTTGTTTTTAAGAAACCTAGTCTGTATTCTCTTTGCCAAATTGGAGACTGAAAAAATGATGCATTTGGATTTAAACCTAAATTTGGACTATAAGGTGCAAAGTATGGCACCCCAAATGATTTTAGGTTTGCCAGTATTGAAAGACCGGTAAATAAACCAATTGCTATTCCAAACAGTCCAAAAACATATCCAAGAAAAATAAACATAAACTTATAAATCCTAAAAGCAAAGCTTAAAGAAAAGTCTGGTATTGCAAAAGAACAAATTCCTGTTATTGCAACAATTATAATTAAAATAGGACTAACTAAGTTAGCATTTACTGCAGCTTCCCCCAAAATTAATGCACCGAATTATACCTATTGTAGGACCAACTGGAGTAGGTATCCTTAAACCTGCTTCACGTATAAGCTCGAAAGAAACTTCCATAAGGAGTATTTCAATAAAAACAGGGAAAGGTACGGAGTTTCTGGCAGCTGCTATTGTAAATAACAATTCTGTAGGGATTAATTCTACATGATAAGTTGATATTGCAATATATAATCCCGGTAAGAGTAGAGTAAAAAATGCAGCAATAATACGTATAATTTTCAATAAATTTGAATATTGGTGTTTTAAATTTAAATCTTCGGGTGATGCTAAGAAGTCAACAAATATTCCGGGCATAATTAATGAATAGGGACTACCACTTACTAAAACTACAACACGGCCCTCAAGCAAGTGATTTGCAGCTTTATCGGGTCTTTCAGTTGCTATCATTTGAGGAAATGCAACTTTACTATTATCTTGAATTAATTGTTCCAATTGACCAGAGGATACAATGTAATCAATCCTCAAATTATTAATTCTATATTTAACTTCATTTACTAAACTATCATTTGTAATATTTTTCATATAACATATTGCAATTCCGGTTTTACTAATTTTGCCAACAGTAGTATTTTCGATAATTAAATTTTCATTATTAACTAATCTTCTAAGCATAGATGTGTTATCTCTTAATTTTTCTACAAATGCCTCTTGTGAGCCTCTTACAACAACCTCATTTTTAGGAGTATCAATATTTCTAGATTGATATCCTTTTACATCTATTACAAATGCTGTATCAACAGTATCAACAAAGAGGGCACAATTTCCCAGGTTTATTAATGAGATAATTTTTTCAAAATCCTTTTCTTTTTTTATACTATTCTGAGGTATAAGCTTATTATATAAAAAATCTTCTAAATTTAGTTTTGGAGTTTTTTTTATCTGAACTGCATTTTTTAGTTTAAGTTTGGTAGTTCCTTTAGCTAATTTCATTAAAGGTTTAAGCAAAAAATCATTTACTAAATTTGAATCAATCATTCCATCTATTAGTATTAATGATGCACTATAATCCCTACTGCCAAAGTGGATTACAAAATTTCGAAAGATGATGTCACTATTTATTAAAGAATTATATTTAACTTTAAGATAATCAATATTTTCCTGAAGGCTACCAGAAACATTTTGATTTGGTAAATCATTTAATTCTTGGTTATTAAAAGTATTATCATCTATATCTGGTATTGCAAATGAATATGGTTCTTTTTTGTTTTCATATAAAAACAATTTCTTTAAAAAATTACTCATATACTTAATTTTTCCAAAAAATCCGTTAATATACATCAGACAAGAGTATGTTTTTTCTCTACCATATTTTAGGTATTCTTGCATACATGTAATTTATAGAAAGAGTGCCTAACAATTTAATATAAATACTCCGTTCTGCATCCGGACTAAATGAATCTTTTTCAAGTGTTTACATTTTTAGTGCTTTATGATATAAGTAATCTAAAGAAATGGAGAAAAAATTGGAAATTAAAGGACAAATTGTAGATTTAATTTATCAAAATGAAACAAATGGTTATACTGTTGCAGAATTTGAAACATCAGAAGAATCTACTACAGTTGTAGGATATTTGCCATTTATAAATAAAGGTGACAGTTTAAAACTAGAAGGAAAATTTGTTGTTCATCAGGATTATGGCAGACAATTTAAGATTGAAACATTTGAAAAGATAATGCCAGAAACATTGGATGCTTTAGAAAAATATCTTGCAGGTGGAATTATAAAAGGCGTAGGACCATCAACTGCAAAAAAAATAGTAGATAGATTTGGAGAAGAAACGATTTCTGTTTTAAGGTTTGAACCATCAAAACTCGATTGCATTAATGGGATTACAAGTAAAAAAGCCTTAGAAATTGGAGAAGAGTTTCAAGAGAAATGGGAATTGTGGCAGATTGTAGGTTTTTTAGAACGTTTTGGAATAAGTGCAAGTAATTGCAAAAAAATATATAAAGTGCTTGGAAAAGATGCAATTACAGAAATTGAAAAAAATCCATATATTTTGTTAGATATTACTTATGGTGTTGATTTTATCAAAATAGATAAAATGGCAATGGATTTAGGAGTAAGTATAGATGATGCAAAAAGGGTAGAAAGTGCAATAAAGTATAGTTTGTCATTAGCAAGTACTAATGGGCATACAGCAGTACAAAAAGATAATTTAATAGAATTTGTTCGGACGCCTTACAAATGTAAGTTATAATAATATAGAGGAAGGATTAATAAATTTAAAAGCAAGAGGAGAGATAGTTGAAGAAATTCAAGATACAGATTGGATTTATTTAAACACATTTTATATTTGTGAGCAAAATATTGCAAAAAAGCTAATTGCAATGCAAGAGGCAAGAAACAGTAAGAAAATTAAGAATTTTAAAACCAAATTTAAAAACACAGAAGAAAAAATTGATATAGTTTTATCTAAGAAGCAGGAAGAGGCAATAGAACTAGTAAATGATAATAATGTATCTGTAATTACAGGAGGACCTGGAACCGGTAAGACAACAATTATAAAATTTGTAATAGATATGTATAAACAGGAAAATAAAAAAATTGTATTGTGTGCCCCAACAGGTAGAGCTGCAAAGAGAATGACAGAGGCAACGGGCGAAGAAGCAATGACTATACATAGACTTTTAGAAATAGGTAAGCAAGAAGAAACTTTAGATTTAGAAAAATTAGATTACCCAATAGCACCAATTGATGCTGACGTAATAATAGTAGACGAAATGTCTATGGTTGATGTATTTCTAATGAACTATATTCTAAAAGGAACATATCTTGGAACAAAACTAGTTTTAGTTGGGGATGCAAATCAGCTCCCATCAGTAGGACCTCGGAAATGTTTTAAAAGATATTATTGAATCAAAAGTAATACCAACCATTGAACTAAATGAGATATTTAGGCAAGCTGCAAAAAGTAAAATAGTAACAAATGCGCATAGAGTAAATGAAGGAGAAAGTTTAAATTTAAAAGACGAAGAAAAAGGGAAAGTTAATGATTTTTTCTTTATAAACGAATCATCACAAGAAAAGGCTTTGGAAGATGTGATATCTCTTTGTACAGGAAGACTTAAAAAATATGGAGATTATGATTTCTTCAAGGATATTCAGGTTTTAACTCCAACTAAAAAAGGAATCTTGGGAACAAAGGAATTAAATAAAACTTTACAAAATGCATTAAACGGTGGGGCAAAAAAGCAAAAGATAAGTGGAGATAGAACCTTTAAAATTGATGATAGAGTAATGCAAATAAAGAATAATTATGATGTGTATTGGGAAAAAGAAAAGGAAGTAGGAACTGGAATTTTTAACGGAGAAATTGGTAGAATTACAGATATTGATGAAGAAACAAAGCAAATAGAAATAACATTTGATGATGGAAAAATGGCATGGTACGAGTTTGGAGATTTAGAACAAATCGAACATGCATATTGTATGACAATTCATAAATCACAACGGCAGTGAATTTGATGTAGTTGTTCTTTGCTTGCCAGCAGCAGCACCAATGCTACTTACTAGAAACCTTTTATATACAGGAATAACAAGGGCAAAAAAACTATTAATTATAGTGGGAAATAGAAAAATTGCAGAATTTATGATTGGCAATGTAGATGTAAAAAAGAGAAATACAGGGTTAAAGTACAAGCTAATAAACAAAAATGGATAAAAAGGCGAAGGACACGTTATTATAACGTGTCCTTCACCCACCTGTAAGGAGAGCTCGAAACCTTCTGCTGCAGCCATGAAAAAGCAGAAGGCAGATGTTGTCATTCTTCTAATGCAGACGGCAATTTGCCGTACATTATCTGAAAGACTCTTACTTCAGCTGCAAGGTCTTCCAGCTGCTTACGACCATCGATTCGCGCCTTAAGATCCTTCAACTCTTCAGGAGTTAAGGCTCTAATCCGCTGGTTGAGATTCTCTTCTGTTGCAAATTCTGCGGGCATATATGGTCCTCCTTATATTTTTTAACGCTTACTTGAAGCATTATTTAAACAAAATTATAACATATTATGTAAATAATGTCAAGAAAAAGCATGAGCGAAAATATGTTCTTAATATTATTGACATTTTTTAAGTAGTAATATATAATTTTTAAAGTATTAAAAGAAAAAGAGGTAATCATGCTAGAGTTATCTAAAGATGTAAAATATGTAAAAGGGGTTGGTCCTAGTAGGGTTAAACTCCTAAATAAATTAAATATATTTACTTTAGAAGATTTAATAACGTATTTCCCAAGAGAGCATGAAGATAGAGGAAATGTTAAAGATATTATTGAACTGGTAGATGGGGAAGAAGCATTGATAGATGTGGTTTGTGTATCTAGAATGTCTGAAGCAAGAATAAGAAAAAACATGACAATTTGTAAACTAGTTGTTAGAGATGAAACAGCTATGGCCACAATTACTTGGTTTAATATGACATACTTAAAGAGTTATTTTAAGATAGGGGAAAGATATAAATTTTTTGGTAAAGTTAAAAGAACACCACGTGGGATTGAAATGATTTCTCCGGTTTTTGATTTAGAGAATACTGAAAAGAACACAGGAAAAATAATACCACTATACCCTTTAACATATAATTTATCTCAAAATGTTATAAGAAAGATAATAGAAAATGGGTTAGCAGAGGTAAAAGGAAGTTTAGAAGAAACGCTTCCTAATTATCTATTAGAAAAATATAGTTTAATGGATATAAATCAAGCAATAGAACAAATTCATTTTCCAAAAGATTTTGAAAATTATAATAAGGCCAAAAAAAGATTAGCTTTTGAGGAAATATTGATAATGCAGTTAGCACTTCTAAACTTAAAAAATAAATATAATGTAAATTTAGAAGGAATAAGCTTTTCTAAAGATGTAAAAATGTCTGAAATTATAAATACTTTTGCCTTTAAGCTAACAAAAGCTCAAGAAAGAGTACTAGAAGAAATAGAATGTGATATGGAAAATGATAAACCTATGAATAGATTGCTTCAAGGAGATGTAGGCTCTGGAAAAACTGCAGTATCAATTGTTGCCACATACAAGGCAGTAAAATCAGGATATCAGGTAGCTGTTATGGCACCAACTGCAATACTTGCAAAACAGCATTTAGAAAATTACAATAAAATGCTATCTAAATTTGGAATTAGATGTGAGCTATTAGTAAGTGGAATAACTAAAAAGCAAAAAGAAAAAATATTAGAAGAATTAAAGACTGGTAAAATAGATGTAATAATTGGAACACATGCTCTTTTAGAAGAAAATGTGCAATTTAAAAGTTTAGGATTAGCTATTACAGATGAGCAGCATAGGTTTGGGGTAAGGCAAAGAGAAACAATAAATACCAAAGGCAAAAATCCTGATGTATTAGTAATGAGCGCAACTCCAATTCCAAGAACGCTTGCCTTAATTCTTTATGGAGACCTAGATATATCTATAATAGATGAGCTTCCACCAGGAAGACAAAAGATAGATACATTTGCTGTTTCAAAAGATATGGAAGACAGAGTAAATACATTTATAAAAAAGCAGATAGAAGAAGGAAGACAATGCTATATAGTTTGCCCACTAGTTGAAGAAACTGAAGAAATAGATGCAAAAAGTGTTTTAGAATTAACAGAAAAATATAAAAATGAAATTTTTAAAGAGTTTAGGGTAGAATATATCTATGGTAAATTAAAACCTAAAGAAAAAGAAGCAATAATGGATAAGTTTAAAAACAAAGAAATAGATATTTTAATTTCTACAACTGTAATAGAGGTAGGAGTTGATGTTCCAAATGCAAATATAATGGTTGTAGAAAATGCAGAAAGATTTGGATTAGCAACACTTCACCAATTAAGAGGAAGAGTAGGAAGAGGAGAATATAAGTCATATTGTATTTTAAAATATCAAGGCCATTCTAAACTAACAAAAGAAAGAATGGATGTAATGACAAAAACAAATGATGGATTTGTAATATCGGAAAAAGATTTAGAATTGAGGGGTTCAGGAGAATTTTTCGGAACAAGGCAACATGGATTACCAGAGCTAAAAATTGCAAATTTATTCGAAGACATAGAATTATTAAAAAGGGTACAGAGTGTAGCAGTACAAATAATGGACGAAGATCCAGAACTATCACAAGATAAAAACAAAGTACTTGCAAAACAAATAGAGAAAAAATTTGCAAAAAGGATAGAAATTTAAAAAATATAGGGGGCTGGTCAAGACCAGCCCCTACATATAATTATTCACTATTCATTATTCACTGCGACGAGAGTAAGCGAGTCGCACATTTGGTGGAGATGGAGGGAGTCGAACCCTCGTCCAGTAACATTTCCACATAAACGTCTACGAGTGTAGTTTATTATTATTTGTTCCCTCAAAATCTTGCAAATAAACACGCTTGACTTCTTGGTAGCCTTTAAATACCCATTATTCCCAAGGCAAGAATAACTTTGTTTCCTACTTTAAATGGCGCTTTATCTATAGCAGTAGGCTCTACAGTAAAACGACGCCGCGCTTAGGCAGCGTATGCTAATCTATTATCAGCGTTTGTTTTTAACTTGCTTTTTTATAGTGGCCAAAGCAACCATCCACTACTCGCAGCTTATGTTTCTACGTTACCGTCGAAACCAAATACATCCCCGTGTACTATATAATTATACTACCTTTATAGCAAAAATTCAATACAATTATTCACTATTCACCATTCACTATTCATTATTCACTAAAATACACATATGCTGGCAATTTGAAATCTAAATAAAATTGTAAAAAAATGGAAAAGCATATTGAAAGTTGAATTCATATAGAATATAATTTAATACCTCCTTTTCATAAAGGAAATATTTAGGAAAGGAGGTGCCGTTTAGTATGACAGGGTACATGCTTATATGGATTCTACTTCAGAAGATTGAAAAATTGGAAGAAGAATTGAATACATATAAAACAGGCAAAAATAAAAACTGATTATCAGTTCAGAGCAGTCACTACCTGCTCTGTTTTTAAGTATAAAAAAGATATGTGTCACTACCACATATCTAGTACCGCTTAAATGACAGGATACTATCACTTTAAGCTAAATATAGTATACTACATTATTTATTATATGTCAAATAAATTCTGAATATTCCTTGAATTTTAAATAGCATTATAATATAATTCAAAAAAAGGAGAGAAAAATTATGCAAGAATTAAAGATAAAGGGAATTTATAAACATTTTAAAGGTGATAAATACCTAGTAGAAGATGTTGCAATACATTCAGAAACAAAGGAAAAATATGTTGTGTATAGGGCTTTATATGGTGAACATACTTTATACATAAGACCAATAGAAATGTTTTTAAGTGAGGTAGATCACGAAAAGTATCCGGATGTTAAACAAAAATATAGATTTGAATTGCAGGATATTCAAAGTGTTGTTAATTAAATAAATATGTAGGGCGGCTAGTAGCTGCCCGTTTTTCATGTAAAAACTAGGATTTTTTTAGGAAATTTTCTTAAAAAACTATACAAATTGCTAAATTAATTATATAATACAATAGAAAAAATAGGTAAGGAGTTGTTTTAATTGATATTAAAAACAATTTTAAGTGGAATAGATGGTTTGCAAGCCAAAGGTAATTTAGAAGAAGAAATATCAAATATTGCATGTGATTCAAGAAAAGTAAAAGATGGTGGGCTTTTTGTTGCTATAAAAGGTTTTGAAGTAGACGGTCATGACTATATAAAACAGGCAATAGAAAATGGAGCAAAAGCTATTGTTGTAGAGAAAACTTCAAAACTTAAAAAATCAGATGTAAAAGATGATACAATAATTGTTGCAGCAGAAGATACAAGACTTTGTTTAGCGAAAATTGCATGTAATTTTTATCAAAACCCATCTAAAAAGATGAAAATGATAGGAGTAACTGGGACAAAAGGTAAAACAACTACAACATTTATGATTAAAGATATTTTACAGAAGGCAGGAAGAAATGTTGGACTTATTGGAACAATAGCAAACTATGTAGGAGATAGGAAAATTGGAGACAATAATTCTAGAACTACACCAGAAAGCATAGAGCTACAAGAACTTTTATATAAAATGTTACAAGTAAATGTAGATACAGTTGTTATGGAGGTTTCTTCTCAAAGCTTAAAATTAAAAAGAGTTTATGGGATAGATTTTGATATAGCTGTATTTACAAACTTTAGCGAAGATCATATTGGAGCAAAAGAACATCCAGATATGGAAGATTATTTCAATTCAAAATTAGAATTAATTAAAAATGCAAAGAAAAGCTTTATCAATGCTGATGATTTTAAAGTTGCAAGAATAAAGAGCAGCTTACCAGATAAAGATATTAAAACATTTGGAATTGATAATGATGCAAATTCACTAGCAAAAGATGTAAATATAACAAATTCTAGCGTAGATTTCAGAGTAAAAGTTGATAAGAAAAATGAGAGAATAAAAGTTGGAATACCAGGAAGATTTACCGTATATAATGCAATAGCAGCAATTAGTGTTGCAAATGAATTTGGTGTATCAGCAGAATTAATAAATGAAGCATTAAATGAGATAAGAGTACCTGGAAGAAGTGAAATGGTACCAAACAAGAAAGACTTAAAAATAATGATTGACTATGCACACTCTCCAGCAAGTTTAGAAAGTATTTTAAAGGCAGTGAAAAGCTATACAAGAGGTAGAGTGATTTCTGTGTTCGGTTGTGGAGGGGACAGAGATAATAAGAAAAGGCCAATAATGGGTGAAATATCTGGTAAAACAGCTGCATATACTATTATTACCTCAGACAATTCTCGTACAGAAAACCCTGAAGAAATAGTTAAACAAATAGAGGCAGGAATAAAGAAAACAAAAGGGCAATATAAAGTAATTGTAGATAGAAAAGAAGCAATTAAATATGCAATTTCTATTGCAAATAAAAATGATATAATTGTTCTAACAGGTAAAGGACATGAAACATATCAAGAAATAAATGGCGAAAAACATCCATTTGACGAAAGAGATATTATTAAAGAAATAATAGGATAAAGTAATTATTTACTGGATTTTAAATTTCTGGAAGGGGGCAAACTACTTGTATTTCCAAACAAGGATATTGGGAGTATCTTTTATAGCAACTATAATTCTATCAATATTTATAATTCCAATCCTAAGAAGACTAAAAGTTGGGCAAATAGAAAGAGAAGAAGGGCCAGAAAGTCATTATTCAAAAAAGGGAACTCCAACAATGGGTGGAATAATTATTGCTATGCGGAATAATTATTGGAACAATTGGAGGATACCTATATTATTCTGTAAAAGAACCAGAAATAGGAAGAAGAATTTTACCACTTTTATTCATTACAATAGGTTTTGGATTAATAGGTTTTATAGATGATTTTAAAAAACTCGTATTAAAAAATACAAAGGGATTAAAACCATCATACAAAATGCTTGGATTACTTATAATTTCAGTATGTTTTACTCTATACTTATTAAAGGGAGTAAATTTAGGTACTTCAACATTTATACCATTCTTTAAAACATATATAGTAATACCTACTATAATTTATATACCATTTGCAATATTAGTAATGCTTGCAACAACAAATGCTGTAAATCTAACAGACGGAATAGATGGACTAAGTACAAGTATTTCTGCAATTATAACAACATGTTTAACAGTAATTGCAATTATTTTAGATATAAAAGAAATAACGGTATTTGGTAGTATTATTGTTGGAGCATGTTTAGGATTTTTAATATTTAATTTAAATACTGCAAAAGTATTTATGGGAGATACAGGTTCATTACTTTTAGGAGGCATTATTTCAGCAATGGCGTTATATATAAGAATGCCATTAATACTATTAATAATAGCATTAGTTCCAGTACTAGAAACACTTTCTGTAGTTTTACAAGTAGCATATTTTAAATTAACAAATGGAAAAAGATTATTTAAAATGGCTCCAATACATCATCATTTTGAACTTTCAGGGTGGAAAGAAAACAAGGTAGTATCTATATTTTGTATATTTACTTTAATGCTTTGTATAATAGGTTTATATTCTATATAAAGGAAGATAAAAATGTCAAAAAAAACAAAAAAGAAAAATTCAAATAAATCTTTTGATTTTATACTGCTTATTGTAGTTTTATTACTTTTAGGACTAGGTATAATAATGGTATTATCTGCTAGTTCTCCATCATCACTTGCTACTAATGGCAGTAGTTATACTTTTGTTATAAAACAAGCTATTGCAGCTGTAATAGGCATAATAGGAATGTTAATAATTTCTAAGATAGATTACAGAAGATATGAAAAATATGCTAAGATTATTTATCTAATATCTGTAATTCTTTTACTATTGGTTTTAGTGCCAGGTGTTGGTAGAACAGTAAATGGTGCGAGAAGATGGATTAAGGTGCCTGTTTTCGGATCTTTTCAACCTTCAGAGATTACAAAACTGGGATTAATAATATTTTTTGCATCATATTTATCAAAAAACAAAAAAGATTTAAAAGGCCTATGGAAAGGTTTTTTTAGACCTATTCTTTTTTATGCAGCACCACCACTATTTATAATATTAATAATTCAATCACATTTTAGCGCTTCTGTTATTATAGTTTTAGTAGTATCAATAATGATGATTGTAGCAGGCTGTAGAATATTATATTTCCTAAGTTTTGGCACGGCCGGTGCAACACTTGGAATAAGTGCTATGTATGTTTTAGCAAAATTCTTTCAAAAGGGAAGTTTTAGATTGCAAAGAGTTACCTCATTCTTAAATCCATGGGCAGACCCACAAGATACAGGATGGCAAATAATACAAAGTTTGTATGCCATTGG
Organism: Isotricha prostoma; assembly: GCA_023807205.1. NCBI lineage: Eukaryota > Ciliophora > Litostomatea > Vestibuliferida > Isotrichidae > Isotricha > Isotricha prostoma. Next base: position 36,384 of record JAJMZS010002931.1, on the reverse strand, counting down.
TTCAGGAGGATTATTCGGTGTAGGGCTTCGGAAACAGTAGACAAAAATATCTATACATATCAGAACCACATAATGACTTTATTTTTGCAGTTTTAGCAGAAGAGCTTGGATTTGTAGGGTGTGCAATTGTTATAATACTATTTGCAATGTTTATATGGAGGGGCGTAGTTATTGCAATGAAAGCACCAGATATGTTTGGAAGTTTGCTTGCAACGGGAATAACGTCACTTATAGGATTTCAAGCAATTATAAATATAGCAGTTGTAACATCATCAATGCCAGTAACAGGAATGGCACTGCCGTTTTTTAGTTATGGAGGGACATCATTAATAATTTTGCTTGCAGCAGTAGGAATTTTACTAAATATTTCAAGGCAAGCACAAAAACTTTAGTAAGGAGGGAAAATGAAAGTAATTATTGCTGCAGCAGGGACTGCAGGTCATATTAATCCCGGAATTGCTATTGCTAATAAAATAAAAGAGGAAAACCCAAAAGCAAAGATAATTTTTATTGGAACAATGAGGGGCATAGAAAATGATTTAGTTCCAAGGGCAGGATATGAACTAAAAACAATTGAAGCATATGGAATACAGAAAAGAATAAATATTCAGAATATTAAAAATATGTTTAAAACTATTAAAGGTTTTTCAGAAGCAAAAAAAATAATTGAAAAAGAAAAACCAGATTTAGTAATAGGAACAGGTGGATATATTTGTGGTGCGGTTTTAACAGCAGCACAAAAGCAAAATATTCCTACAATGTTACATGAATCTAATAGTTACCCAGGTTTAGCTGTAAGATTTTTGGCTAAGAAAACAGATGTAATTATGGTGGGCTTTGAAGAAGCAAAAAACAGATTAAAAAAGGCGAAGAATGTAGTTTTAACTGGTACACCAACAAAGATAAGGAGTATTAAGTTAGATAAAGAAGAAATAAAAAAACAAATGGGAATAACAAATTCACTTCCTATTGTTTTAATATTTGGTGGTAGTCAAGGTGCAAGAACAATTAATAATAATGTATTAGAAATAATAAAAAATGGGTTAAATAAAAATTATCAGATAATTTGGGCACCAGGGCAAAAGCAATATGATATTATTCAGGAGGAATTAGAAAAAGTAAATATTAATATTAACAATGTGAAAAATGCGAAGATTTTTCCATACATATATAATATGCAAGAAGTTATGTATGTTTCAGATTTAATAATTGCAAGAAGCGGTGCAATGACAATTACTGAAATGTCAATTATGGGAAAACCAGCAATTTTTATACCATTACCTAGTAGAAATGCAAATAGACAAGAAGATAATGCAAGGGTAATGGAAAAAATAGATGCTGCAAAGGTAATATTAGAAACAGAGTTAGACTATAAGGTATTAGAAAAAACAATTGATGAATTGATATGTAATAAAGAAAAATTGCTTAAGATGGGTGAAAATGCTAGACAAACAGCAATTGAAAATGCAGAAGAAAGAATTTATGAAGAAGTTAAGAAATTAATATAAATGTAGTATGATATAAAAATATATTAAAAGACAGGGAAAAAATATGAATTTAGAAGAATTTGAGAAAAGTATAGGTTATAAATTTAATAATATAGAATTATTAAAAACAGCATTAACACATACTTCATATGCACATGAAAAAAAGATTGAAAGCAATGAAAAACTAGAGTTTTTGGGTGACAGTATTTTAGAGTTTATTAGTAGCAAATACTTATATACAAATTATAAAAGACTAAGAGAAGGTGAAATGACTAAAATTAGGTCTAGTGTAGTATGTGAATCAAGTTTATATAAAATTGCGGAAAAATATAGAGTAATTGATTATTTGTATTTAGGTAGAAGCGAAAGAACAAGTAACCCAAATCATAAAACTGCTTTGCTTGCAGATAGTATAGAAGCATTAATTGCAGCAATTTACTTAGATTCTAATTTGGAAGAAGCGGAAAAGTTTATAGTAAGCAATTTAAAAGATGCTATAGAAGATGCAAGTAAAAACGTTGGAATGAAAGATTACAAAACTGTTTTACAGGAAAAACTACAAATACATGGTAATGTTAAGATAGAATATATATTAATTAAAGAATGTGGACCAGATCATGAAAAAACTTTTTCAATAGAAGTAAGATGTGATGGAAAAAAACTTGCAGAAGGGACAGGCTTTTCTAAAAAAAATGCAGAAATGGAAGCTGCAAAAAAAGCTTTAGAAAATTTAAGGAACAAATAGGAAGGAAAATTTTAATGTCAGAAAAATATATAATACCAATATTTGTACCACACTTAGGATGCCCAAATGAATGTACTTTTTGTAACCAACGAAGCATCAGTGGACAAATGAAAAATATAACAATAGAAGAAGCAAAAGAAACAATTGAAAAGTTTTTAAAGAGTTTTAAAGATGAATCATTAGAAAGAGAAATTGCTTTTTTTGGAGGAAGCTTTACAGCAATAGATATGAATCTTCAAGAAGAGCTTTTAAAAATGGCATATGAATATATAAAAAATGGCAGAGTTCAATCTATAAGGGTTTCTACAAGGCCAGATTATATTGATAAAGAAAGACTAAAATTACTTAAAAAATATGGAGTAAAGGTAATTGAATTAGGTGTTCAATCCACAAATGATTATATTTTAAAAAAATGTAAAAGAGGACATACTTTTAACGATGTAAAAAAGGCATCAAAATTAATTAGAAGATATGGATTTATATTAGGACATCAAATGATGATTGGACTTCCTGAAAGTACAAGGCTGGATGAGTTAAAAACAGCAAGAGATTTGGCAAAATTAAGACCTAAAATGGTAAGATTATATCCAGTATTAGTAATAAAAAACACTGAACTAGAAAAAGAATTTGAAAAAGGAGAGTATCAGCCTATTTCTTTAGTACAAGCAGTTGAAACCTGCAAAGAATTATATTACTTTTTTAATAAAAAAAATATATCAGTAATTAGAATAGGCCTTCAAAATACGGATATTATTTCTAACCCAGAAAATATAAACAGTGAAGTAGTAGCCGGACCATATCATGAAGCATTTGGACAATTAGTAGAGGATAGCATTTGGTATGATAATATAGTAAGTAAAATTAAAAAGATTAATACTAAGGTAATAGAAATAGAGCTTGAAGTAAATCCTGAAGATGTAAACAATGTTACAGGGCATAAAAAAGAAAACTTAAAGAAACTTAAAGAGATTTATGATATTGATGTTAAAATAAAACAAAATGCAAATATTAAAAGAGGAAAATTTAGTTTAAAAATTCTTAAAACATATGAAGATTTGTTGAAAATTAATAATTAATAGAAAAACGCCTATACTAATATATAGGTGTTTTTTATGTTGAATGGAAAGAATATTAAAATTACTGAAATTATACAAATTGCATTTGGAACTGCAATAACTGCATTTTCAACTAGTTTAGTGTTGCTTCCAAATAAAATATCAATAGGTGGATTTTCTGGAATTGGTACAGTGATTCATTATTTGTTTGGTACAAAAATTGGTACAGCAGTATTTTTATTAAATGTGCCTTTGTTTATATTTGCCTATTTTAAAGTTGGCAAGAAGTTTTTTTTACATTCAATTTTAGGAACAATTTTATTAACAATTTTTTTAAATTTATTTTCGAATTTCAGGGGACTAACAGGAGACCGATTTTTGTCTTGTATATATGGAGGGGTTATTTCAGGAATAGGAGGTGCAATAACTTTAAGGGCTAATGGTACAACAGGAGGATCTGAACTGCTTGCAAGAATAATAAAATCATACAAACAAAGTTTATCAATATCCAATATTATAGTTGTTTTGGATATATTAATTGTTGCATTAAATGTAGTTGTATTTAAGAGAATAGATATTGGTTTATATTCAGCAATAGCAATATTTATATCTGGTAAAATGTTAGATGTATTTTTTGAAGGTATTAACTTTGCTAAAATGATATTTATAATTACACCTAAATATAAGGAAATATCTGAAATAATAAATACAGAAATTGAGAGAGGCTCAACAGGAATTAAGGCAATTGGTATGTATAAGCAAGAGGAGAGAAACATTCTTCTTTGTGTTGCTTCAAGGCAAGAAATAGGAAGGATTCGACTAATTATAAATGAAATAGATAAAAATGCATTTATAATAATAACAGATGTAAGAGAAGTTTTTGGAGAAGGCTTTAAATAAATTTTCAAAAGTACTTGCACAAATTTATTTTTTAGTGTAATATAATAAAATATGTTAGGAAAATATGTAGAAAATTGTAAGAAAGGATAATTAAAATTTAAAGCGCCTGGACAGCTTGAAATAAGAGCTGTTGACGAGGATAGAACTTATCGAAAGATTCGGCGGATGGTTCTATGGCCAATACTACGGTCATTAAATATTATAAAAAAACTAGTAGCAATATTAGAACAAAAGTAATATAAGTAGTATTATAAATGTTTTCCCTAACACATAATTTTAAACTTAAAGGAGGAACTTTTATGTGTGGAATAGTAGGTTATGTTGGAAAAAAGGAAGCTACACCAATACTAATAAAAGGTTTAGAAAAATTAGAGTATAGAGGATACGATTCAGCAGGTATTGCGGTATTAGAAAATGATGAAATAGTTGTTGCAAAAGATAAAGGAAGAGTTAAGAATTTATATAATTTAGAAGGAATAAATGACCTAAAAGGATCAATTGGAATTGCGCATACAAGATGGGCAACACATGGAAAGCCATCAAAAATTAATTCACATCCTCATATGGATTTTGAAAAATGTTTCGCAGTAGTACATAATGGAATTATAGAAAACTATAATGAATTAAGAGAAGATTTAAAACAAAAAGGATATAATTTTGTATCTCAAACAGATACAGAAGTTATACCAAACCTAATACATTATTATTATACAAAAGAAAATGATAAAGATTTGCTTAAAGCAGTAAAAAATGCTTGTATGGATTTAATAGGAAGTTTTGCAATAGAAGTAATATCAAAAGACAATCCAGATAAGATGATAGTTGTAAGAAAAGATAGTCCACTAGTAATAGGTAAGGGCGATGAAGAATTTTTCATTGCATCAGATATACCAGCAATTTTAGCAAACACAAGAAATATATATTTCCTAGAAAACTATGAATTCGCTGTAATGAGAAATGGTGAAATATCTTTCTATGATAAAGAATTAAAACCAATAAAAAAAGAAACAAAATCAATTGAATGGGATGCATCAGCTTCAGAAAAAGAAGGATTTGCACATTATATGCTTAAAGAAATATATGAACAACCAAAGGCAGTGCGTGAAACAATTGGAACAACTATAAGCAACGGAAAAGTTGAAATAGATGGACTAGATTTAAGTAAAGAGTATTTAAAAACAATAAATAAAATATATATTGTAGCATGCGGTACAGCAATGCATGCAGGATTAACTGCTAAGAAAACAATCGAGCATCTATGTAAAATTCCAGTAGAAGTGGAAATAGCATCAGAATTTAGATATAGAGATCCACTTATAGATGAACACACACTTGCAATATATATAAGTCAATCTGGAGAAACAGCAGATACAATAGCTGCATTAAAGCTTGCAAAAAGCAAAGGAGCTAAAACTATTGCAGTAGCAAATGTAATTGGAAGTTCAATTACAAGAGAAGCAGATTATTCAATTTATACTCATGCAGGGCCAGAAATAGCAGTTGCTTCAACAAAAGCATACACATCTCAAGTAATACTTTTAAATATACTTGCAATGTATATTGCAGAAACTCTAGAAATAGAGAATAAAGAAGAAGTAAAAGTATTAAAAGAAGAATTATTAAAATTACCAGCAAAAATAGAAGAAACCCTAAAATGTGCAAGAGATATTGAAACTTTTGCAAAGGAAGTATACGGGGAAAAAGATATGTTCTTCTTAGGTAGAGGAATAGACTATCCAGTATGTTTAGAAGGTTCATTAAAGTTAAAAGAAATAACATATATACATTCAGAAGGATATGCAGCAGGGGAATTAAAACATGGACCAATAGCTTTAATAGATAATGGAATAACAGTAATTGGGGTAATTACAGATAAAGATTTAGCAGAAAAATCTATAAGCAACTTACAAGAAGTAATAACACGTGGAGCAAAAATATTATTAATAACAAATAAGAATATAAAAAATGATAATATACAAAAAATAGTAAACATACCAGACACAGAAAAACTATTATCACCAGTATTATCAATAATACCACTTCAGCTATTATCTTATTACATCGCAGTAAACAAAAATTTAGATGTAGATAAGCCAAGAAACTTAGCAAAATCAGTAACGGTAGAATAACTTTTTAGAAATTTTGGGAAAATTTTGTAGACACCATCCAAAAATATCTAACAAAAAATAGCACTATGATGTGCTATTTTTTGTTTTGATTCAGTATCGCCCTGCCTATGAGGAAAAGTTTTTATTTCTGCTCGGCGTTTTCCCACGTTTGTTGTAATAATGCTAGCGCATTAAACAACAATACGCGGTCCCCCCGGGACGCCTCGCGTAAAATTAAATTCTTTTCCTCGGCGCGGGCTTTTAAAAATTGCTGTTCAATTGTAACCATTTTTTCAAAAAAATTCAAAAACTCTTGCTTTTTTATAAAACTATGCTAAAATATATACAGAAAACTTGTTTGTATAAAAAGGAGAAATTAAAATGTACGCATATATAAAAGGAAGTTTAGCAATAAAAGCAAATGACTATATTGTAATAGATGTAAATGGAGTAGGATATAAAATATTTATGTCAGCAACAGCCATAGATAAATTAGGAGAAATAGATGAAGTAGTTAAAGTATATACTCATTATTATGTAAGAGAAGATAATATTAGCCTTTATGGGTTTATAACAAACGAAGAATTACGTATGTTTGAGCTATTGCTTTCAGTAAGTGGAATTGGAGCAAAGTCAGCGATAGCAATGCTATCCGCTGTATCACCTTCAGAATTTGCACTTTCTGTAATTTCAAACGATGAATCAAAACTAACTAAAATTCCAGGCATAGGAAAGAAAACTGCAGCAAGAATAATACTTGAGTTAAAGGATAAATTAAAAACAGAAGAAGCAATTTCTAAAGATGAAAAAATAGGTAAAGTTGTTGCAAAAGAGGAAGAAAATAATGAGGCAGTAGCAGCACTTCAAGTATTAGGATATACTAGAAGAGAAATAGAAAAGGCATTAGAACAGATAGACACAAAAAATCTAGGTTTAGAGGAAACAATTAAGTTGGGACTAAAATATTTAGCTAGATAATAATTAAAGAAATTGCCAGAGGCAATTTCAACAGACATTATTCACTATTCATCATTCACCATTCATTATTCACTAAAACAAATACGTAGCGGAGCACATCGTGCTCCAAGTCTACGAAGAAACGGACGACTAGTAGTCGCCCCTACAAATAGAAATAAAAAGGAGTAAAATATGGATTTAACAAAACCTTTAGCTTTTAGAGTACGCCCTAAAACATTAGATGAACTTGTAGGGCAAGAAGAAATTTTAGGTAAAAATAAAATACTATATAGAACAATAATGGCAGATAGGTTATCTAGCATTATTCTTTGGGGACCAACTGGATGTGGGAAAACATCGCTTGCAAAGGTAATTAGCAATACTACAAAATATAAGTTTATCAAACTGAATGCAGTAACTTCAGGCGTTTCAGATATAAAGCAAGCAGTAGAGGAAGCAAAAAATCCTATGCTAAACCCAACAGGTAAATGCATTTTATTTATTGATGAGATACATAGATTTAATAAATTACAACAAGATGCACTTCTTCCTTATGTAGAAGATGGTACGGTTATATTAATTGGAGCAACTACAGAAAACCCATATTTTGAAGTAAATAAAGCATTAATTTCAAGGTCTATGGTAGTAAGATTAAAACCATTAGAGCCAAAAGATATTTTTAAAGTTTTAAAAAATGCTTTAGTTAATCCAGAAGGCCTTGGCACATATAATATAAAAATTGAAGATAGCACTCTAATGAAAATTGCAGAATTTTCAAATGGTGATGTTAGAACTGCATTAAATAGTTTAGAAGTAGCAGTACTTACAACAAGTATGGATAAAGATGGAGTAATTGTTATTACACCAGAGATAATGGCAGAATCTATGGGTAAGAAAAAAGCAATGTTTGATAAATCTGGAGATAGCCATTATGATAATATTAGTGCATTTATAAAATCAATGCGTGGCAGTGATCCAGATGCTACAGTTTTTTATTTAGCAAGAGCAATAGAAGGTGGAGAAGACCCAGTTTTCTTAGCTAGAAGAATTGTTATTGCTGCTGCAGAAGATGTAGGACTAGCAAATCCTAATGCTATAGTTGTAGCAAACTCTGCAATGCAATCAGTTGCAAGTGTAGGTATGCCAGAAGCGAGAATTATTCTTTCAGAAGCGGCTTTGTATGTTGCAAATTCTAAAAAATCAAATTCAGCATACTTAGCAATTGATAAAGCATTAGAAGATGTAAGAACAAAAGATACTGGAGAAATTCCAATGCATATTAGAAATGCACCAGCATCAGGAATGAAAGATTTTGGATATTCAGTAGGGTATAAGTATCCACACGATTATCCGGGACACTGGGTAGAACAACAATATTTGCCAGACAAAATGCTCGGCACAAAATATTATAATGAAGATTAATTTAATAAAATCTAACTTAAAAATATTGTAAAAAAATGGAAATTATTATATAATAAACCCATCCTTTTCATAAAGGAAAACTTTTGGAAAGGAGGTGAACCTTTTGAGTTCATTTGATTTAATTTGGCGCTTAATCATTTTGATATTACTTAGTAATAACAATAATGATAAGAGTCAAAGTTCTCGAGATTAGTGCAAACTAATCAAAGACAGCCTGGTCAGCTGTCTTTATTTTTTAAAAAATAAAGAGATATGTGGTCAACATATCTCTAAGTGAACATTTGAGTTCTTTGATTTATTCTCTCGCTTAAGCTAAATATAGTATACTACTTTTTTTATTATATGTCAAATTTTATTAAAAAATTCCTACTATTTTTGTATTTTATAATATTAATAAATTCAAACTTGAATTAAAAAAGAAGATAATATACAGAAAACTTTGTTTACATTAGATATAATGAGTATTTATTAAAAAAACAATAAAATTTAAACCGCAACAACCAAAAACGAAAAAATTTGTCTGTTGTTTTATATCATAAATATGATATAATTTTAATAGTCAAAGAAAGTCAAAGTCAAAAAACGAGGTGAATAATATGAGAATGTCAGATGTAATAGAGGAGTTTATAAAAGAACTATTTAACGATCAAGACTATATAGAAATACAAAGAAATGACTTAGCAGAGCACTTTAATTGTGTACCATCTCAAATTAATTATGTAATATCTACAAGATTTAGACCATCTCAAGGATATTATGTAGAAAGCAAGCGTGGAGGTGGACGGGCATATTAAAATCAAAAAAATAGATGCAGCAAAAAATAAGTATTTAATGCATATAATTGAAAATATGGATAAGGGAATTACATCGAATGATGTAGATATTTACCTTGGAAATTTACTTTCTTATGGATTAATAACCGAAAAAGAAGCAAAACTTTTAAAGGTTGCAACAAGTGATAACATATTAAACATTGTGCACAATGTAAAAGATGAACTAAGAGCAAACATTCTAAAAAACATGCTCTTAAATTTAATAGATGAATAGGGGGAATTAAAAATGTTATGTGATAATTGTGGAGAAAATGAAGCAACTGTAAGATATACAGAAATCATTAATGGAAACAAAAGAGAAATGAGATTATGCGAAGAATGTAGCCGTAAACTTGGGATAAATAATATGGACTTAAAGCTTCCTATTGATTTTTCAAGTTTCTTTGGAGATTTAATATCTGAATATGAACAATCAGATTTACTTCCAATGTTTAATACTACCCCAAGAGAATTAAGATGTGACACATGTAATACAACATATAAAGAATTCTTAGACACAGGAAAGTTTGGATGTGCAGATTGTTATTCAGCATTTCAAGATAGGATAAATACTGTTTTAAAAAGGATACAGGGAAGCACAGAATATTTAGGAAGAAAAAGCTTAAATAATGGTAAGACTGAGGAAAAGATTAATAAGGTAGATATAAAAGCCAAAAAGCAAAGGAAGCCTGAAATTAGCCTAGAAGAAGAATTGAAACTAGCAATAAAGGAAGAAAGATATGAAGATGCTGCAAAAATAAGAGATGAGATAAAGAAACAAGAAAAAGGCAAAAAGGGGGAATAGATATGGCTAATTGGTATTTAGAAACAGGTAACAATTCAGAGGTAGTAATAAGCTCAAGAATAAGATTAACAAGAAATATAAAAGAAATTCCATTTATAAACAAAATGAAAAAAGAAGATTTTAAAAAAGTATTAAATATTACAGAAAATGCTATAAATAGCATAGGTTATGGATTAAGATTTATGCTTCTTAAAAATATGGATGATTTAACAAAGTTTAGTTTAGTTGAAAAACATCTAATAACTCCAGAGTTTGCATTAAACAAAAATGGATATGGGGCATTCGCTATAAATGAAGAAGAAAATATTTCAATAATGATAAATGAAGAGGATCACATAAGAATTCAAGTATTTTCAGCAGGCGAAAATCTAAATGAACTATTAAATCTAGCAATGGAAATTGATAAAAAATTAGAGGAGCATATTAATTACGCATATAATGACAAATTTGGCTTCCTAAGTAATTGCCCTACTGATGCTGGAACGGGACTTAAAGCATCTACAATGGTACATTTAGTCGGACTTTCAAAAACAGGAAATATTAGAAAAATACTAGATGTTGTTAGTGGATTTGATATGAATGTAAGAGGAATTTATGGAGAAGGAACAATTTCACAAGGAGATATGTTCCAAATTTCTAGCAAACAAACATTGGGAATTTCAGAGGAAGAAACTATTAAAAAGCTCGGAATAATTACAGAAAAAGTGATAGAACAAGAGAAACTTGCAAGAGATATACTTACTAAAAACAGCATAGAGCTAGAAGATAGAGTGTATAGATTATTTGGATTGCTTTCAAATTGTAGAAAAATATCATACGAAGAATGTGTAAAAATTTTATCTGAAATTAGACTAGGTGTAGAACTTGGAATTATTAAAGAATTAACAGATGCCAAAGTAAATAAAATAGAGTTATATACAAAGCCAAATTCTCTTCAAAAGTATCTAGGAAAAGAATTAGAAAGCTATGAAAGAGATATAGAAAGGGCAAAAATAATTAAAAATATAATAGACGAATAGAAAGGAGATTATAAATATGACATATAAATTTACAAATAGTGCACAAATTGCATTAGAAATAGCAAACAATATTGCAATAGATTTGGGCCATAATTACATTGGAACAGAGCATTTACTTTATGGTTTAGTAAAAGAAGGTACAGGTATTGCAAGTAAAGTATTAGAAAACCAAAATATCACAGAAGAAAATGTGCTAGAGAAGATAGAAGAACTAGTTGGCGTAGGAGAAACTCCAAGTGCTGGAACATTAGGACTTACCCCAAGGACAAAAAGAGTAATTGAAAATGCCTTTAGAGAGGCAAGAAAACTAGGTTCTGAATACATTGGTACAGAGCATTTGTTAATTGGAATAATGCGCGAAGGGGATAGTATTGCAGTAAGAATTATGTTAGATTTGCAAGTTAATCCACAAAAAATGTACAACGAAATTGTAAAAGTAATAAATGAATATGAGCCATCAGAAGAGGATAAAAAAGAGGAAAAAACTAATTTAGCAAGCTATAATCAAACACCAACATTAAATCAATTTGGAGAAGACTTAAGTAAATCCGCAATAGATGGTAAATTAGACCCAGTTATTGGTAGAGAAAAAGAAATAGAAAGAATTATTGAAATTCTATCCAGAAGAACAAAGAATAATCCATGTTTAATAGGTGAACCTGGTGTTGGTAAAACTGCTGTAGTAGAGGGACTAGCACAAGAAATTGTAGCAGGGAATGTGCCAGATGTTTTAAAGAACAAGAGAGTTGTAACACTTGATATTTCTGGAATGGTAGCTGGTGCAAAATATAGAGGAGATTTTGAGGAAAGGATTAAAAAAGCCTTAAAAGAGGTAAAAAAAGCAGGAGATGTAATACTATTTATAGATGAAATTCACACAATAGTAGGAGCTGGAGCTGCAGAAGGTGCAATAGATGCAGCAAATATTTTAAAACCACTTCTTGCAAGAGGAGAAGTGCAAATAATAGGTGCTACAACAATTAATGAATACAGAAAATATATAGAAAAAGATAGTGCACTAGAAAGAAGATTTCAGCCTATTACAGTAAATGAACCAAACGTGGAAGATACAATTAAAATTCTTAAAGGATTAAGAGATAAGTATGAAGCACATCATAATGTTAAAATATCAGATGAAGCAATAGAATCTGCAGTAAAACTATCTGAAAGATATATTACTGATAGATATATGCCAGATAAGGCAATAGATTTAATAGATGAAGCATCATCTAAAGCAAAACTAAAAACATATACGGAACCAGACATTTTAAAAGAAAAAGAAGAAAAGATTAAGGCATTAATAAAAGAAAAAGAGGAAGCGATTCAATCACAGAATTTTGAGAAAGCAGCTGAACTAAGGGACCTAGAAAGGAAACAAAAGGAAGAACTAGAAAAAGAAAAGAAAAAATGGAAAGATAAAAATAGCAAACAAATAAGATCAATCACTAGGGAAGATATAGCTGAGGCAATTTCAAATTGGACAGGAATACCTGTACAAAGGATAAATGAAGATGAAAATGAAAGGTTAAAGAATCTAGAAAAAACCTTACATGAGAGGGTAATAGGACAAGACGAGGCAGTAGCTAGTGTTGCAAAAGCAATAAAAAGAAGTAGAGTAGGCTTAAAAGATCCTAAAAGACCAATTGGATCATTTATGTTCTTAGGCCCTACGGGTGTAGGAAAAACAGAACTTTCAAAAGCGCTGGCAGAGTGCCTTTTTGGTGACGAGAATGCTATAATAAGGGTAGACATGTCTGAGTATATGGAACAACATTCAACATCTAAAATGATAGGTTCACCTCCTGGATATGTTGGATTTGATGAAGGTGGTGGCTTAACAGAAAAGGTTAGAAGAAAACCATATTCTGTAATATTATTTGATGAAGTAGAAAAGGCTCACCCAGATGTACTAAATATGCTCCTTCAAATATTGGATGATGGTAGATTAACAGATTCACATGGAAGGGTTGTAGATTTTAAGAATACTGTTATTATAATGACATCAAATATAGGTGCAAGACTAATTACAGACAAAAAAGCTTTTGGTTTTGTACAGGGGGAAGAAACAGGAAAAGAAAAGGAATACGAAACAATCAAAAAAGAGGTAATGGCAGAATTAAAGAAAAGCTTTAGACCGGAGTTTGTAAACCGTATTGATGAAATAATAGTGTTCCATAAGCTTACAGAAAAGGAATTAGTAAAAATAGCTGATATAATGATAGCAGAACTTGCAAAAAGAATGAAGGAACAAAAAATAGAAATAAAGGTTAGCAAAGAAGCAAAAGACTATATCATAAAAAACGGAACAGACATAGTTTATGGAGCAAGGCCGTTAAGGCGTGCAATACAAAGCATGTTAGAAGACAGTTTAGCAGAGGCTATCTTAGATGGTAAAGTTAAAGAAGGAGACAAAGTTGAAATAGGTCTAAAAAATGGAAAAATTGTAATTAAACAAAGTTGACATAACTGCAATTAATATGATATTATAATGTTACTAATTTTATTAAAACTGAAAGGAGAAATACAACATGGATGGGGCGTTTTATTCTCTTCTGTTCCTTATCGTTGTAATCATCGGAGGAACAATCTTTCATCTTATCAGAACCAGAAAGAAGAAAGAATGACAGTTTTAAGGCCGCTGATGGAAACACCAGCGGTCTTATTTTATTATAATGTTGTGTTGTTAAAAATGATAAAAATTACAATTTTTTCTAATTGACATTATAAAATCAAAAGAATATAATTTATGTGTAGGTGAGAGCTATGGATTTAGAAACGATTGAAGAATTGTTAAAGGATAAAAAATTAACTGAAATTAAGAAAATTTTAAAAGATATGAATGAATTTGATATTGCAGAGTTAATAGAGGATTTACCAGAAAATCTACTTGTACAGGCATTCAGACTTTTACCAAAATCAATAGCTGCAGATGTTTTTGTAAACTTAGATGAAGATGTACAAAGGAATCTAATTTCCGCACTAACAAATAAAGAAGCAGCATATATTATCGAGGATATGTACACAGATGATGCAGCTGATTTATTTGAAGAAATGCCAGCAGTTATGGTTACAAGACTTCTTAGCAATGTTTCTAAAGATACAAGGCAATCAATAAATAAATTATTAAATTATCCGGAAAATTCCGCAGGTTCATTGATGGCCATGGAATATATTCACCTAAAAAAAGGCCTAACCATAAAGGAATCAATAGATAGAATTAGAAAACAAAAAGATGATTTCGTATCTTATGATTCATGTTTTGTAACAGATAATGAAAGAAAATTATTGGGATATGTTGATGTAAAGGACTTATTAATAAATCCTTTAGATACATTAATCGATGATATAATGCAAGAATGTGAGCACGTTATTACAACACTAATGGATCAAGAAGAGGTTGCAGGAATCTTCCAAGATTATGATTATAGTTCGCTTCCTGTTGTAGATTCAGAGGGAAGGCTTGTAGGAATAATTACTATCGACGACATCATAGACATTATTGAACAAGAGGCTACAGAGGATATCGAAAAAATGGCAGCTATTACTCCTACAGATAAGCCATATATGAAAACAGGTGTGTTTGCAACATGGAAAAAAAGAATACCATGGTTACTACTACTTATGGTTTCTGCTACTTTTACAGGAGGGATTATTACACATTTTGAAAATGCATTAGCTACCTATGTTGCACTTACTGCATTTATTCCAATGCTAATGGATACAGGAGGAAACGCAGGAGGGCAAGCAAGTGTATCAGTAATACGTAGTTTATCATTAGGTGAAATTGAATATAGTGATACCCTAAAAGTTATTTGGAAAGAATTTAGAGTGAGTTTATTGTGTGGAATTACTCTTGCTGCTGCAAATTTTTTAAAGTTAATGTTTATAAATCATGTAGGCATTGCAATTTCAGCAATAGTATGTTTAACATTAATTATAACAGTTGCAGTTGCAAAATTGATAGGATGCTCACTACCAATACTTGCAAAAAAACTTGGATTTGATCCTGCAGTAATGGCAAGCCCATTTATAACAACAATTGTAGATGCATGTTCGCTTCTAATATACTTTAGAATAGCAAGCTTAATGCTAGGAATTTGAAAATTATTTTGAAGGGCCAATTTGGGGACACCTTCCAAAATGGACCTTCAAATTTAGGTCCATTTTGGAAGGTGTCCCCAAATTGGTCCTTCAAAAATAATTTTCAATAAATTTCTTATAAACTCTTTAAAAACAAATGAAAATAAGATAAAATGAAAAGTATGAATAAAAAGTGGGTTTTTTATGATATTGATAATGAAAATGCAAATAAAATAGCAGATGAATATGGGATTTCTAAACAACTTGCAGCAGTAATATTAAATAGAGGTGTTCAAGAGGAAAAAATTGCTACGTTTTTAAATCCTACAAGAAATGATTTTTATGATCCATTTCTAATGCCAGATATGGAAAAGGCGGTAAACAGAATTCTAAAAGCAATAGAAAATAAAGAAAGCGTATTAATTTATGGAGATTATGATGTAGATGGAATTACTAGTATTACTGTTTTAAAAAAATTTTTACAAGAAAGAGGACTGGATGCTAAATATTATATACCAAACAGATTAGATGAGGGTTATGGACTAAACAAGAATGCTTTAGAATCTATAAAAAAAATGAATGTTGATCTTGTAATTACAGTTGATTGTGGAATATCGGCAATTGATGAAGTTGAATTTGGAAATTCATTGGGATTGGAAATAATAATTACAGATCATCATGAGCAATTAGAGACTATTCCTAATGCTTATGCAGTGATAAATGCAAAGAGAAAAGATTCTAAGTATCCATTTAGAAGCCTAGCTGGAGTTGGAACTGTTTTGAAACTTATTCAAGCACTTTCAATTAAACTTAATTTGGATGATAAAGAGTATTTAAAATATTTAGATATTGTTGCAATAGGCACAATTTCAGATATTGTACCACTTGTGGATGAAAATAGAATTATTACTAAATTAGGGTTAAAACTTTTAGAACAAACAAAAAATATTGGATTAAGAACTTTAATTCAGTCGCTAGATTGTAAAAAGCTAGATTCATATATAGTTGCATTTAGGATAGCACCTAGAATTAATGCTTGTGGTAGACTAGGGTATGAGCAAGAAGCTATTAAATTATTCTTTACCGAGAATATAAATGAGGCAAAAGAAATAACAAATATGCTATCTAAATTTAATGAGCAAAGGCAGGAAATAGAAAAGCATATTTATGATGAAGCATTAGAAGTAATTTCAAATGAAGATATAAAAACAAAAAACGCTATAATTTTAGGAAAAGATAACTGGCATCACGGGGTTATAGGAATAGTTGCTTCAAAGCTAACAGAAACCTTTGGTAGGCCAACCATTTTAATAGGATTTGATGGTGATATGGGAAAGGGTTCTGGAAGAAGTATTCCATGTTTTGATTTGCACGAAGCTTTATGCAAAACTAGCATATATCTAGAACAATATGGAGGACACGCTCTTGCAGTAGGGCTTTCGTTGAAAAGGGACAACTTTAAATCTTTTAAAGAGTCTTTTGAACAATATGCAAAAACAGCAAAAGAAATACAAGAATATATACCAACCATAAAAATAGATGGTGTAATAAATAAAGATAATCTTACATATGAATTTATAAATGAAATAAAGCTTTTAGAACCATTTGGAGAAAAAAATAGACAGCCTGTATTTATTTACAAAAATTTAAAAATAAATTCGATAAGAAGTTTGTCAGAGGGAAAACACTTAAAATTAAATTTAAAAGATGATAATTTATATATCGATGCAATAGGATTTAATTTGGGAGATTTAGCTGATGAATATTTAATTGGTGATAAGATAGATATTGTTGGAACTCTTTCTATCAATACATTTAATGGCTATAATAGTTTGCAAATAGAAGTCCAAGATATACGTAAATCTATATAATTAAAGGGGTAGAAAAATGCAAAACAAAGAAGTAACAATACAAGACATTCTAAAAAAGATGAAATCAAATAATAGAAAATCAAATACTGGGTTAATTTTAAAAGTATATAGATTTGCAGATGAAAAACATAAAGGACAACTTAGAGCATCAGGCGAAAGTTATATAATACACCCATTAAATGTTGCATATATCCTTGCAGATTTGAAGATGGATGATGCAACTATTTGTGCTGCACTTTTACATGATGTTGTGGAAGATACAGATGTAACAAATGATGATATAGCTAAAGAGTTTGGAAAAGAAATTGCAGAAATGGTAGCAGGTGTTACAAAACTTAGTAAAATTCAATATGCATCAATTGAAGAAAATCAAGTGGAAAATTACAGAAAAATGTTTTTGGCAATGGGAAAAGATATAAGAGTTGTTTTAATAAAATTAGCAGATAGACTTCATAATATGAGAACATTATCATCATTAAAAAGAGATAGACAAATAGCGAATGCAAAAGAAACAATGGATTTATATGCACCTCTTGCAAATAGACTTGGTATTTATTCTTTAAAATGGGAATTAGAAGATCTTTCTTTTAGATACCTAAATCCAGAGGAATATAGAGAATTAGTACTAGGAATAGAAAAGAAGAGAGAAGAAAGAATTGCATTTATTGACAAAATAATGAAAGAAATAAAAGTAGAATTAAAGAAAATGAGAATAAATGCAGAGGTTACAGGTCGTGCTAAACACTTATACAGTATATATAGAAAAATGCAAAGGGATAATATTACGTTAGATCAGGTTTATGATTTGTTTGCACTTCGTATTATTGTAAACAATGTGAAAGACTGTTACACTGCTCTAGGAGTGGTTCACGAGTTATATAAACCTATGCCTGGAAGATTTAAAGACTACATTTCTGTTCCAAAACCTAATATGTATCAATCAATTCATACAACTTTGATTGGACCTAAAGGAACTCCTTTTGAAGTACAAGTACGTACTTGGGAAATGCACCAAGTTGCAGAATTTGGTATTGCGGCACACTGGGCATATAAAGAAGCAAATAAATATAAAAAATCCAATGTAGTAGTTACTGATGATAAATTGGCGTGGTTACGTGAAACTTTAGAATGGCAGAAAGATACTCAAGATCCAGAAGAATTCTTAAAAACATTAAAAACAGAGCTTTTTGAAGATGAAGTTTATGTATTTACTCCAAAGGGAGAAATAAAATCACTTCCAAGAGATGCAACACCTATTGATTTTGCATATTCAATACATGCTGAAGTTGGGCATAAGATGGTAGGATGCAAAATTAATAGCAAGATGATGCCAATTGTTACTAAGTTAAAAAGCGGAGATATAGTAGAAATTATTACATCAGATACATCAAAGGGACCAAGCCGTGACTGGTTAAAACTTGTAAAAAGTTCTAGTGCAAAAACAAAAATAACACAATGGTTTAAGAAGGCAGAAAGAGAACAGAATATTGAAAAGGGAAAAGACATTTTAGAAAGAGAAATAAAGAAAATAGGAATGACACATTCTGAATTATTTAAACCAGAGTGGGTAGAAATTACATTAAACAGATATAATTATCATACCATTGATGATATGTATGCCAGTGTAGGTTATGGAGGAATTTCCCCAAATAAAATTCTAACAAGACTTCTAGAAGAATATAAAAAGGAACACGGAGAGGAAATAGTTGAAGAAAAAATACAAAAATTATCTAAAATATCTACAAAAAAACCAAGTAGTTCAGGTATTATTGTAGAAGGAATTGATAATTGCTTAGTTAGCTTTTCAAAATGTTGTAATCCTGTCCCAGGAGATGAGATAATCGGATATGTTACAAAAGGAAAAGGTGTTTCAATACATAGAAAAGATTGCACAAATTTAAATGATTTACTAGAAGATGAAGAGAGAATTATTGGCGTAAAATGGGATAATGATGAAGAAGACTTAGGAAAATATAAGGTTGATATTGTAATTTACTCTAATGATAGAACGGGATTGTTAGCAGATATTGTGCGCGAAATAATGAATAGGAAAGTAAATATTTTAAGCGTAAACACGAAGACAAATAAAGATAACATTGTAACAATAGAAATGGAAATAGAAATTGAAAATACGGATCAATTAAATGAAGTAATGAAGGAGATAAGGAAGATAGAGAGTGTGTATGAAGTAGAAAGAAAGAAATAAGAGAATATAATTTTTGGGACTTTTTGGGGGGACTTTTTGGGGACACCTTCCAAAAGGAACCTGAAAAAATTTCAGGTTCCTTTTGGAAGGTGTCCCCAAAAAGTCCCCCAAAAAGTCCCAAAAATTATATAATTCCTAAAATATTTTTAGCCCTTATAATATCATCTCCGTGTTGCTTGATCCACACCATCTAGCGGATAATCTAATCCCATATTTCTCCATTTATATTTGCCCATATTATGATATGGTTGAAGTTCAACATTTTCAACTGTTTTTAATGCAGATAGAAATTCCCTTAATTTCAATAAATCTTTTTTGCTATCAGTGATTCCAGGAATAAGAACTTGCCTTATCCACATAGGAATTCCATTATTGCTTAAATATTTTGCAAATTCTAATTCTAATTTATTAGAATGTCCACATAAATCTTTACATTTTTCATCATCAATATGTTTTATGTCTAACAATACTAAATCTGTTAATTTAAGTAAAAGTTGAATATTTGAAGTTATTTGAAACATTCCGTGATGTATCTATTGCAGTGTGATATCCCAGTGATTTTAATTTAGTAAATAGCTCAATTAAAAAAGGAACCTGAAGTAGTGGTTCACCTCCAGAAACAGTCACTCCACCGTTTGAAAATTTTATATAGTTATCACATTTTTTAATATTATCTACTATTTGAGATACTGACATAAGAGTTCCAGATGATGTATCCCAGGTATCACGAGCATGGCAATATTTACATTCTAAAGGACAGCCTTGCATAAATATTACGAATCTAATACCTGGACCATTCACTGTTCCAAAGGTTTCAAATGAATGTATTTTTCCATTTAATTCTTCCATTATTACTCCTTATAATTACTCTTATTTATTTTACAAATCATAACATTAAAGTTAAAAAATATCAACAAAATTTCTTGAAAAAAGTTGATATAATTAAAATATTTATATATAATATATTTGTTGTAGAAAAATGTAAAAATAGGAGTTATAAATGAGAATAAACAAACTAAAATTTTTAAGAAATATTATAATATGTGTAGTAGCTTTTTTTATAGTATCATTTATTCTAAATACTGCACCAGGGTTTAGAAGAGACAAGTTTAAGGATATTACTAAAATAATAATAGGTGATGAAGATTATACAGAAGAATTAAAAAACTTAATTTATATAAGTCAAAATGGTAATGTTTTTTTATCTATGGAGGATACTGGGAATTTATTAAATAGTAAAGTATATTATGAGCAAGAAGATAATAAAGTAATTACAATATGTGGTACGAAAGTATCTGCAATTTCTTTAAATGAAAAAAAACTTGAAATAAATGGCGCTAAAAATGATATATTAGAAACTGCATTTGAAAGAAATGGGGTAATCTATTTACCAATTTCAGAAATGACTGTGGTATTTAATATTGAAATTGAATATATAAAGGAAAACGATATTGTTATAATAGACAAATTAAATAAAGGAATTATTAAAGCAGATGTATCAGATAGCACAGAAATTAAATTTAAACCACGTGGATTATCAAAAAACGTTGGAGAAACAGTACAAGGTGAAAAGGTAAGTTGTTTTTACACAACTAGCAAAGGTTGGAGATTAATTAGAACTACAAATGGTGTTCTAGGGTATGTAAAGGCAAATACACTTGATAATGAATATATATTAAGACAGGATATGAAGGAAGCAGAAGATGCAAAAAGTTTATCAATAAATAGTAATACATTTACAACTTATAAAGGCAACACAAAGGTTAGAGTAATTATTGAAAATTTAAGCAATATAGAAGAAACATATACTAATGAAAATTTATTAGAAAATGAGATTTTATGGGCAAAAATAAATAATAGTGTATTACAAGAGAACAACAATATAGACACTTATGATAATAGGTTAGAATTAATTAACAATATGTTAGCTAAAATAATGAAAAATAAAATATCTGGAGTAGTTATAGATTTTGAAAATGTAAATGCAGGAACAATAAAACTTATAAACGAATTATTACCAAGATTAAGAGAAATAGGAATTACAACATCATTAAAAGATAATTCAGGATTAAATGAAGAAGATTTCGTAAAAACAGTTGACTATATTATAAAATAGAAAGAGAGTAATCAAATGAAAAAAGTAATTATATTAATAATAGCAATAATATTTATTATTAGTATGTGGTACATATTATCACTTCAGCCTGTTTCAAAAGACATAGAGGGAAAAGAAGTAGTTATCCCAATGGGAAGCACAGCTCAGCAAATAGCAGGGATTCTAAAAGAAAATAAGCTTATAAAAAACAAGTTAGCATTTAGAATATTTGTTAAATTGAATAACATATCTGATTTCAAGGCAGGCACTTATTATCTAAAAGAAAGTATGAGCACTAAAGAAATTACTAAAATGCTACAAACAGGAGTCATGTATGACCCAAATCAGATAACCATTACATATTTAGAGGGGAAAACATTTCCTTGGCTTGCAAAGAAAATTGCTGATATTACAAATAATGAAGAAGAAGATGTATATAACCTTTTGAAAGAAGAAGAATATATAGATAAATTAATTAATAAATATTGGTTTATCACAGATGATATTAAGGATAGCAATATCTATTATCCATTAGAAGGGTACCTTTTCCCAGATACATATGCATTAAAAAATAAAGATGTTTCGGTAGAAGAAATATTTGAAATAATGCTTGACCAGATGGATAAAGTTTTAAGTGAATATAAGGATGAAATAGAGGAAAATGAACATAGTGTTCATGAATTACTTACAGTAGCATCAATAATTGAAGCAGAATCAAAAAAAGATGAAGATAGAAGCACTGTAGCCAGTGTTATTTATAATAGACTAGATTCTAATATGGCAATTCAGAGTGATGTTACAACATATTATGCAATTAAAGTAGATATGGGAGAAAGGGACTTATACTTAAGTGAAATTAATAAAAATAACCCATATAATACAAGAGGACCAAACATGAACGGAAAGCTTCCAATAGGGCCAATTGCGTCAGTGGGGAAAACAAGTATAGAAGCAGCAGTAAGACCAAGCAACACAGATTACTTATATTTTGTTGCAGATAAAACAGGGAAATTATATTTTACAAAAACAAATGATGAGCATAATAGAAAAATAGAAGATTTAAAATCTCAAGGTTTATGGTTTGAATATTAAGGAGTGGATTTAATGAAAATAGGTATTGTTGGATTACCAAACGTAGGGAAAAGCACTTTATTTAACAGCATTACAAAAGCAGGAGCAGAATGTGCAAACTATCCATTTTGTACAATAGAACCAAATGTAGGAATGGTAGCAGTTCCAGATGAAAGACTAGAAAGGCTAACTAATTTGTACAATGCAAAAAAAACTACACCAGCTGTTGTTGAATTTGTAGATATAGCTGGGTTAGTTAAAGGAGCAAGTAAAGGAGAAGGACTTGGAAATAAATTTTTAAGTCATATTAGAGAAGTAGATGCAATTTGTGAAGTTGTAAGATGCTTTGAGGATTCAAATATAGTTCATGTGGATGGAAACATAGACCCGTTAAGAGATATCGAAACAATCAATTTAGAATTGATTTTTGCAGACATAGAAACCTTAGAGAAGAAGCTTGACAAAGCACAAAAAATGCTAAAGGCAGACAAAAAATATCAGGCAGAAATCGATACTCTAAATAAAGTAAAAAAGGTTTTAGAAGAAGGAAAACCTGCAAGAATAGTTGACTTAAATGAAGAAGAAAAAGAGCACATGAAAGAAACATTTTTACTTACAAGTAAGCCAATTTTGTACATAGCTAATGTTTCAGAGGAGCAACTTTCTAATATTGACAATGATGAAAATGTAAATAAAGTAAAAGAATTAGCAAAAGAAGAAAAGACCAAATGTATTCCATTGTGTGCAAAAATAGAAGAAGAATTAAGTGTATTAGATGATAATGATAAAAAAGAAATGCTAGAAGCGCTGGGACTAGAAGAATCTGGATTAGACAAATTAATTAAGGAAAGCTATGATTTATTGGGATTAATGTCATTTTTAACAGCAGGAGAGCCAGAAGTTAGGGCATGGACAATAAAAAAAG
The DNA here is from genome assembly GCA_023807205.1 of Isotricha prostoma. Taxonomy (NCBI): domain Eukaryota; phylum Ciliophora; class Litostomatea; order Vestibuliferida; family Isotrichidae; genus Isotricha; species Isotricha prostoma. The sequence continues at coordinate 12,826 of JAJMZS010002931.1, read as the reverse complement.
GAACAAAAGCACCAGAAGCGGCAGGAAAAATCCATTCAGATATACAAAGAGGGTTTATAAAAGCAGAAATAGTATCATATGATGACTTAATAAGAGAAAATGGAATGGTAGCTGCAAGAGAAAAGGGATTAGTTAGGTCAGAAGGAAAAGAATATATTATGCAAGATGGAGACGTTGTATTGTTTAAATTTAATGTATAAAATAATAAAGGACCACCATTTGCAAGTGAGGTAACTCTAAAGAAATGCAAGAGGGAAGGTTTTATAGATTAGTTAATAGTGAATGGTGAATAGTGAATAGTTAATGGTAAAAGAAAGGAGCAAATAAAATGGACGAAGAAAAGGAAATGGAAGAAGAGAAAAAGGACTTAGAAGTTCTAAGCGGAGATGGCTCAGAACTAGAAATCTCAGAAGTATTTGAGCATATTCAAGGAACAGAACCAAAATTTGAAGAAGTTAAAGATAAAAGCAAAATTATAATTCCTAAAGTCAAAAAAGAAGATGATGATTAGTTCTTTTATATTATTTTGAAAGGTAATATTAATTATGCAACAAATATTAGAACAAGAACAATTAAATAGATTAAATAATTATATCGAAAAAGTATTAAAACAAGAAAAACAAAGTGTTCCATTAAATTGGGATATGATTTTGGAAGCAGTAAACGCGACTATTAAAAATTTTCCAAGATTACCAGAACAAAAAGTGCATTTAATTAAACCTATGAGTAAAGAGGAAATTGTATCAATTGCATTAAAGTTTTATAAATCATTAGACGATGAGATGTATAATTTTGTAGCTGAGCGATTGTTGGGTATGAAGAAAAATGTAATAGTTAGATTATATGATGTTTATCAGGTAAAAGATTTCAGAGTAAATAATAGCTTAGGAATGAAAAGATTTACACAAAGAGGTCGTTTGAGTTGGAATAGAAGAGGGGTTACCTTAAACAATCCACTGAATAAAGATTTAAGGAAAAATGAGGCAGAGGCAATAAAATCTGAGGCAACATATGAAGATTTATTTATAATGGTACATGAATTAGCGCATATGTTAGATTTAGATGAATCAAAAATGGGAAATCTTACTAGAGAGTTATTAGGTGAGGCAACAAGTATGGGATTTGAAATTGCATTATCTGATTATTTATTGCAAGAAGGAATGCTTCCAAAAGAACTTTTACAACAACAAAGGAATCAATTGATGAGGTCAGTATATCATGATTCAAGAGTTGTATTTGCATTAATTACACTATGTAAAGAAAAAGAAAAAAATTCAAAGATTACAAATGATTATTTAGAATCTCTTCCCGAAAAATATAATTATCCGGCGTGGTCAATAAAAGGTGAATTAGAGATGCTACTAAGAGAAAAACCAAGTTTAATGCATAGAAACAGGTATGCTTTTGGGGGCTTAGTTGCACCAACTATAGCATCAGTATTAAACGGTGAAAATGGTGTAGAACGCATAAAACAATATTTTGAAGCATGTAAAAAAGATGATTTTGCAGGTGCCATGGCAGAATTAGGAATAACGCAAGATAGGGAAGGGCTAAATACAATGATAAAAAACATGAAAGAAAGCATAAATAGAATAAGTGATTTAGAAAATGAAAGATAAAAAACGATGTGAAAATTCACATCGTTTTTTGGTAGCGAAGATGTGATTCGAACACATGACCCTTCGGGTATGAACCGAATGCTCTAGCCAACTGAGCTACTTCGCCATGAACTTTATTATTATAACCAGTTTTTAGTGTTTTGTCAACTGTTTTTCAAAAAACAGTTAAATTTAAAATAAAAGTTCAGTAGTAAGATTGTTGATGTGGAAGGGGTGTCAATGGGGACGGGGTATTTTGACACACATGCATATGTGTGTCAAAATACCCCGTCCCCATTGACACCCCTTCCACATCAACATTTAAATTTCAATTTTTGGCTGATATTTTTGAAGCCACATATTTATTTGAACTAGGTAAGCCATAAGTTGTGGGCCAGTCATAAGCTGCCCAAACCAAGGCCTTGTAAAAGACTTTCCATCAGTATCAATAATATTTTGTACAAAGTCTTTATTTATTAAGTTAAGAACTGGCGAATTTGAATCATTTAGAATATCTGTAAGCATTACTTTAACTGAATTTAGGTAGGTTGGATTATGCGTTTTAGGATATGGGCTTTTCTTCCTTTCTACAATTTCTTGAGGCAATAAATCTTTTACAATATATCTAAGGAGCCCTTTTTCTCTTCCTTCATATGCCTTAATTTCCCAAGGAATATTCCACAAGTATTCTACTAATCTGTAATCACAAAATGGTACTAAGACTATTAAATCAGTATAATTTGCAATTCTTTCAGCTCTATCCACAAGTGTTTGCATAAACCAATCATAAGTAAGATGTGTTATTCTTTTCCTAATAACTGTATCAATAGAATCATTTTCATCAAAATTAATTTCATCTAAACTTTCATTGTATCTAAAATCTACATATTCTTTTATATTGATTTTATCTGAAATACCAAGATTTAATATTTCTTGCCTTTCACCTAATGCAAGTGACCATGGAAAAGTATTGCTATTTAAAGCATCTTCTCTAAAGAACCAAGGATAACCTGAAAAAACTTCATCAGAACATTCTCCAGAAATTCCAATATTAAAATCTTTTTTAATAGCTTTACAAAATAGCAATAAAGAAGAATCTATATCTGCCATTCCAGGAAGACATCTTGCCTCCATTGCATCTTTTAAACAGCTTGCAAGTTCAGGTGTATCTATTAACACAGTTTTATGATTTGTATTAAATGAGGTTTTCATTATATCTATATAATAATTATCAGAATTTGGTTGAAAATCACTCTTTACAAAGTTTTTATCATTATCTATGTAATCAACCGAAATAGTTTTTAAATTTGGTAAATTATTTTTTTCGCAATATTTACTTGCATATGCAGTAATTATACTAGAATCTAAACCACCAGAAAGCATTGTGCAAAAATCATTTGTATGTGGCATTTGTTGATTTATAGAATCTTCTAATAGGTAGGTTATTTTATCACAGGTAGTTTCAAAATCATCCAAATGTTTTTGAGACTTAAGAGCCCAGTATTTATTTAAATGTAATCCACTGTTGTTAAATATACCTAAATGAGCTGGCCTTAATTCATAAACATTTTTAAATAGAGTGGTTCCAGGAGTATGGGCAGGACCTAATCCAAACAATTCCGAAATTCCTTGTGAATCTATAATTCGTTTTATTTCGTTAAACTTTAGCAATTCATCTAAGCTAGAAGAAAAATAGAAAGTATTATTTATAATACTGTAGTAAAAGGGTTTAACCCCCATTTGATCTCTTACAAACAATAATTTTTTCTCTTTACTATCCCAAATTACAAAGGCAAAATTACCATTAAATTCATGTAGGTTAGAAAGATCATTTTCTAAATAGCTTTTTAAAACAAATTCTTCTTCTGTAGAACTAGAACATTCAAGATTTGATTGTTCTATAAGGTTATTTAAATTAAAAATATTTCCTAAAAAAACAATTGAATATAGGTTATTTTCTAATTTCAAGGTAAAAATATCTTTTGTATAATTATTTAAAATACAATGATTTTCATAATACAATTTTCCATTTGTAAAATAGAATTCTTTATTTTTTAATCCATCTAAATTACAAACTCCACTAATTTTTTCCATATACAAACCTCCATAAAGTAAATATATTAACAAGACTAAAAAATATACATTTTTTGAAAAAATCGTTGACAAATCAAGAAAAATTATTTAAAATATATTGTGCACGTGTCATGGTGGATGTAGCTCAGTTGGTTAGAGCGCTGGTTTGTGGCACCAGAGGCCGTGGGTTCGAGTCCCATCTTCCACCCCACGTAAAATAAAAAAAGTAAACATTGGGGTGTAGCCAAGCGGTAAGGCACTAGACTTTGACTCTAGCATTTCGGCGGTTCGAATCCTCCCACCCCAGCCAGACTCGTCGCAAACGAAATATCGCTTGCGACTTTTTAAAAAAAGTCGCGTAGCGATAATCGTTGCTCCTCGTTGTTTCGTGAAAAATATCGCTGCGCTAACAATTTTTCACGAGCTTTTTATTGGGTCCCATCCAACAAATCTCGGCGAAGCCTACGATTTGCGGGAGCCCTACCGCAGTGAATAATGAATAGTGAATAATTAATAATGAATAATTGTAGGGGCTGGTCTTGACCAGCCCCAAAAGAGCACATTTGGCAACTATTCACTATTAATTCTTCATTCTTCACTATTCATTAAATTTGAATCTATTTATTTTATTCTATATTAAAAAATCCAAAGGATGTATATGAAAGAAAAAATTTATATTAAGAGCCAATTTAAACCATTGACAAAAGTAATATTATGGTATAAATTTAAATATATACGGAATATTTTAAAACACAAAAACAAAAGATTAAAAGGAGAACTTTTATGAAAGATAATAAAGGTATAACATTGATTGCTTTAATAATAACAATAATATTGATGCTAATCTTAGCAGCTGTAGTGCTAAGAGAATCATTTGAAAGGTCGTTATTTAAACAAGCAGAAAATAGCGTAGAGTCAATTGAAAGAACACAAGCGATGAAAAATGAAATGATAAATGAAGTAATTACTTTAGCAAAAACTCGTCCTGAGTATGAGGAAGATGAAGAAGATGAAGAAATAATTCATAATTGGGTAAGAGGTGGAACAGGACACACCGATGAATTTACTTGTAGTTGCTCTACATGTAATGGAAGAACATTGCTTATTGGTCAAAGAATAGATTATATTGATCCAGTTTCAGATGACGAGGAGGCCGAAATAAGTCGTGATATCACTGGCCATTCAGCAGTTCAATATTTAGAAAAAGATAGCGCAGAGGATGTGAAATGGGTAGTGCTAGGTGCACAAGATAAAGATACCGATGGTACTAATGAAACACTACTTATAACTACAGAATATCCTACAACATCTACGATTAGATTATATGGTTATAAGCCATATTTGAATTGGATTGATACCGCAGATGAAATAGCAGAAGAACTGTATGGAGTAAATGCAAGATCTTTTACAATGCAAGATGTAAATGAATGTCTTCAACATCAACAAGTAAATGCAATGTTTGATAATACTACATGGCCTAACCTAACGACTCGAATGTATGATGTAACAACATTGATTAAAGATTATATAGATGATTATATAGAATATTATGATGAAGATGAAAGTGAGCGTATATATGATCCATATGGTCATCAAGATCCAAGAGATTTAAAGGATTACATATTAAATTCATATCAGTATAATATAACAAGCGAATCAGCTACTAGCAGAGCAAAATGGGTTATTCTTAGAGGAGCAGATTCTTCAGGTAATGGATATTGGCTTGCAGATAGAATGAATACTTATAATTCACAACTAGGAATTTGTTGGGGAATAAGTAATGTTAGTAATAATTGGGCAAGAAATAATTCAATGTATTATACATCAGAGGATGCGTCATTTGGCGACACATTTAAATTTCGTGTAATAGTTGAGCTTACTGGTGAAATACCAGCTTTATCTCAAGAACAACCAGTAATTAATTAATTATTTTATAAAATTTAAAAAAAAATATTGAAAAGTTAAATAAAAAATGTTAAACTAGATAAAGTAATAATAAATACAATTATGATAGATTTAAAAAAAACCAAATTTTTCGGGGTTTTGTTTTAAATCTATTTTTATATTTTTTAGGAGGAACAAAAAATGAAGCATACTAAGTACATTTTTGTAACAGGTGGAGTTGTATCTGGACTAGGTAAAGGAATAACAGCAGCATCTCTTGGAAGATTATTAAAAAACAGGGGATATAAAGTAACAATTCAGAAATTTGATCCATACATAAATGTAGATCCAGGAACAATGAGCCCATATGAACATGGAGAAGTTTTTGTAACAAATGACGGAGCAGAAACAGATTTGGATTTAGGTCATTATGAAAGATTTATAGATGAAAACTTAACAAAAAATTCAAGTATAACAATGGGAAAAATATACTTAAATGTTATTGAAAAAGAAAGAAGAGGAGATTACTTAGGAAAAACTGTTCAAGTTATACCACATATTACAAATGAAATAAAAGAAAAAATATATAGCTTTGAAAATACTGATATAGATGTAGTAATTACAGAAGTTGGCGGTACCATAGGCGATATAGAAGGACTATCTGTTGTAGAAGCAATAAGGCAAGTAGGCATGGAAAAAGACAAAGAAGATGTGCTTTATGTACATGTAACACTTCTTCCATATATTTATGGTTCTAATGAAATAAAAACAAAACCAACTCAGCACTCTGTAAAAGAACTTCAAAGTTTAGGTATAAAGCCAGATATAATAGTTTGTAGAACAGAAAATGAGATAACAGATGAAATAAAAGAAAAATTAGCTTTATTTTGCAATGTTAAAAAAGAATGTGTTATAGAAAATAGAACAGCAGATAATCTTTATGCAATTCCATTATTATTAGAGGAAGCTGGACTTGCAAGAGAAGCATGTAAAAGTTTAAAATTAGATAAAATAGAGGCCCACAATGAAGAATGGCAAAAAATGATAGATGAAATAAGAAAAATAGGAGAAGAAACTGTAAATATTGCAATAGTTGGAAAATATGTAAGACTAGAAGATTCATATATATCAGTAATAGAAAGTATACATCATGCAGGTTTTGTAAATAAGGTAAAAACTAAAATAAAACTAATAAATTCAGAAAATATTAATAAAGAAAATGTTAAACAAATGTTAGAAGGTATTCAAGGAATTGTTGTACCAGGAGGCTTTGGAAACAGAGGAATAGAGGGAAAAATTGAAACAATCAAATATGCTAGAGAAAACAACATTCCGTTTTTAGGAATTTGCTTAGGAATGCAAATGGCTGTTGTAGAATTTGCAAGAGATGTATTAAATTTAAAAGATGCTGATTCCTTAGAATTTAATCCAAATACTTTAAATCCAGTAATACATATAATGGAAAATCAAAAAGGAATTGTAAACAAAGGCGGTACCATGAGATTAGGTTCATATAAATGCATACTTAAAGATGGTAGCTTAGCAAAAAAACTATATAATGAAAATGAAATAGAAGAAAGACATAGACATAGATTTGAATACAACAATGACTATAAAGAAAGATTAGAAAAAGAAGGATTAAAATGTACGGGTACATCTCCAGATGGAGAATTAGTTGAAATTGTAGAACTAGAAAATCATCCATACTTTATCGCTTCACAATTTCACCCAGAGTTAAAATCAAGACCAAACAGACCAGCACCATTATTTGTAGGATTGGTTGATGCAGCCAAAAAGATAAAATAAAACAGAAAAAGAAGTTCTAATTAAACAGAACTTCTTTTTTTTGATCTAGTTATTAGTCTATAAGTTAACTTTTTAAAAGAGCTAATAGTATGATATAGATTGTAAAAAATACTTTTCGTTTCTAGGAAACAATCATCATTATTTATATTATCTATTTTAATTGGTCCTTCATAGATTACGTTACTATTAAAGTGCTTTTCTAAATCTTGTATAGAATAAAACTTATCTTTAATAATTTTATCATCTATCTTACTTAATATATTAACAACAAATTCAACACAGGTAAATGAATATGGGATAAAAATTCGTTTTCTAAAAGGTACAAACATTGCTGAAAATAGATTATATATATATTTATCCTGACTGTTTTCCATTGAATTTAGATATTCTTTAATACAATGATATTTCTTATCATTAAGTATAATTTCACAAACTTTAATATTAGAAAGTTTATCTTTATTTTTGTGCCTAGAAGAATATTCTTTAACAAATCCACCATATAGTGGCGTACTTTTATAACATCTACAAAAAGAATACATTGTTTGTAAACTTGAATCAAGTGAAATTGATACATGATTATATTTATTACTTGTTACAAAACGTATAAATTTACCAATTTTTAATGGTGTAGAAGAAAATATAATATATATCTTATTTTCTTGTAAGTTTTGCATATATAACCTCAATTCATAAATTTTAATGCCCGCCTTCTAATTTAGACTGTAAATTTAAAGTAATTACACTACCAACTTCAACGCTTGAACCTGATGCTGTACCTTGTCCAACTACAACTCCGGAACCTTCTAAAATCAAATTTAGGTTTTTAGAATTAGCAGAGTTGATGGCTTCTGCAGCAGTCATACCTTTAAAGTTAGGCACATCCACATATGCTTTTTCTTGTGAACTATTACTGTATAGATAAATGTCAGAATTATTTAATAATGATACACCAGGCTTAGGATTTTGCTCTGCTACTAAATTAGATAAATCTTCGGTTCCATTTAGGTGAACAGTAAATCCTAAATCTCTTAATATATTTCTAGCATCTTGAAGGCTTCTTCCTTTTACATCTGGAAGTGTAGTTGTTGTATAAGAAGATGATGTATCGGAAACATTAACATTATCTGGTACAACACCAAGATAAGGTAAAGTTTCAGCAAGGATTTGAGATACAACTGGAGCTGCAATTGCTCCACCTTCGTGACTGCCAGCTTTTGGGTCAAATAATGCAACTAGCACAACAACTTCTGCATTAGAAGAAGGTGCAACACCAATAAATGAAGCTACATAACCAGAAGATCTATCACCATAAGATGGTTCGGACGTTCCAGATTTTCCTCCAACACTGTATCCACTTACTTTAGCATATTTTCCAGTGCCGCTAGTTACTACAGTTTCAAGCATGCTCATCAGTGATTCTGCATTTTCTTTAGAGATAACTTGTCTAACCTCTTGTGGTTCAATTTCTTGAATAGAATTGGTTGTAGTATTTACAATGCTTTTTACAATTCTAGGTTTTACTAGAACTCCTTCATTTGCAATTGAAGAAACTGCTGTTATAAGCTGAATTGGCGTAATATTAAATCTTTGACCAAACGAAATAGTAGCAAGCTCAATAGCATTTACCTTATTTAAATCAAAGAAAATACTATTTTGCTCTCCATAGAAATATGGGTTTGTTCTATCAAAAAGGCCAAATGCTTCATAATATTTATATAGCGTTTTGCTACCAATTTTTTGACCAAGTTGTATGAATGCAGGGTTACAAGAATTTGATAAAGCATTTCTAAGTGATTGTGAACCATGTGGATTATGAGCCCAACAGTGAATGGTTATGCCATCTACAACTTCACTACCAGAGCAGTAAAAGTCACCAGCATGGTCAGAAGTAATTATTCCTTCTTCCAAAGCTGTAGCAGATGTTATTAATTTAAATGTTGAACCAGGTTCATAAGTGTTTTGTGTTGCTATATTATTCCACATAGAATAACGAATACTAGACTTTTCTTCAGAACTTAGGTTGTCCCAGTTTTCTAAAAGCTTAGTATTTATAGGTGTAAAAGGTGTATTTAAATCATAATTTGGATAACTTGCCATAGCTAGAATATCACCAGTAGATGGATTCATAACAATAGCAACTCCGGCTATCTGCATTATTATCGTCAACGGCTTGAGATAGATATTTTTCAGTAATAGATTGTACATTTACATCTATAGTTAAATAAACATTACTGCCATTTTCTGCTTCAATATATGTTTGTTCCTGATTAGGCATCTCACCATTAACAGAATCTTTTAATGTTACAACTTTACCGTTTGTACCGGCAAGGATAGAATCTAAAGAGTTTTCCAATCCCCAAAGACCATTGTTATCTGTACCAGTAAAACCAATAAGATTTGAGGCAAGAGAATTATATGGATAAAAGCGTTTAACAGAAGAATCAATATTTATTCCAGAATAAATTTTATTTTCTTTCATCCATTCTCTAAATTCCATTATTTTATCGACTTCAACTTTAGAAGCAATTGTTATATAAGATGTATTTTCATTTATCTTAGCTAATGTTTCATCATAATCTAATCCAAAGATAGAAGAAAAAGAGTGTGCTAAAAATTCTTTACTTACTTCAGATTTATCAGAATATTTGATTAAAGATGGGTTAATAGAAACAGTATCTACTTTGGCACTAATTGCAAGAACTTTGCCATTTTTATCATATATAGTACCACGTTCTGCATATATAGTTTTTGTCATTGTTTGTTGGTCACTTGCTCTTTGTTTTAATGTCGAACCTTCTACAAATTGAAGAAAACCTATTCTAAAGATTAATAAGATAAATAATATAAATGTTAAAATCAAGAAAAAGGTTAATCTATTTTTATTTGATTTGCCAAATTTTAAAGTTTTTTTTCTACCCAAATAAACCACCTACAATTAATAATTTATAAGTAATTACATTTTATATTATTAATTTTCAAAAATCAATAAAACATTTCAAAAAAATGTGATATAATAATAAAGATTAAAAAACATGGAGGAAAAATGAATTTATATAATGAAACAAAATTTATAATGAAAAAATATAACATTTATGCAAACAAAAACCTAGGGCAGAATTTTTTGATAGATGATAATGTAGTTACGGGAATAATAGAAAATTCTAAAATTACTAGGGATGATTTAGTAATAGAAATAGGCCCAGGATTGCGGAACTCTTACTAAAGAACTATTAGATAAAGCAGGAAAAGTAATAGCTATAGAACTGGACAAGAGGATGCTTGAAATACTAAATGATAGATTTTCGTTATATAACAATTTTAGGGTAATTAATAATGATGTATTAAAAGTGAACCTAGATAGTTTAATAAAAGAAGAAAAGACAGAACTTATAAAGCATGTAAAGATAGTTGCAAACCTTCCATATTACATAACTACTCCAATAATTATGAAATTATTAGAAGAAAAATTAGATATAGAAACAATAACTGTAATGGTACAAAAGGAAGTTGCAGATAGACTAACTGAAACTCCGGGAGAAGGAGAATCTGGAGCAATTACATATGCAATAAATTATTATACAAATCCAAAGAAAATATTACAGGTTCCAAATACTTCTTTTATTCCAGCACCAGAAGTGAATTCAACTGTAATAATGCTTGAGGTTTTAAAAGAACCTAGAGTACAAGTAGAAAACGAAGATTTATTTTTTAAAGTAATAAAGCAGTCATTTATGCAAAAAAGAAAAACGCTTTTAAATTCATTATCAAATAGTAATTTACTAGCGAGTAAACAAGAAGTAGAACAAATGCTTTTAGATTTAAGAATAGATCAAAAAATAAGGCCAGAGAAGTTAAGCATAGAAGATTTTGCAAAAATAGCAAATTATATATATAAGGAAGGAAAATAAAATGCAAACAATATATGTGGATTTAAGAAATGAAATAGAGGAAGAGAAAATAAAAGCAGCAGCAGAAGCAATAAAAGCTGGAGAGTTAGTACTATTTCCAACAGAAACAGTTTATGGATTGGGTGCCAATGGATTAGATGAAAAAGCAGTAAAAAAAATATATGAAGCAAAGGGTAGAGCAAGTGATAATCCATTAATATTACACATATTTAATATAGATATGCTCTATAAATTAGTAGAAGATGTAAATGAAATTGAAAAAAAGCTTATCGAGGAATTTTGGCCAGGGCCATTAACGATAATTTTTAAAAAAAAGGAGATTGTTCCAAATATTATAACAGGTGGGCTTGATACAGTTGCAATAAGGATGCCTAAAAATATAATTGCAAGAAAACTCATAGAATATTCTAATAAGCCAATAGCAGCACCAAGTGCAAACATATCTGGGAAACCTAGTGGCACATTGTTAGATGATATAAAGGAGGAATTTCAAGGTAAAGTAAAATATATGATAGATGGCGGAAAAGTTGATATTGGACTAGAATCAACAGTGGTAAGAATAATAGACAATAAAATACATATATTAAGACCAGGAAAAATTACAAAAGAGAATTTAGAAGATTTAGGTTATGATGTAATAGTAGAAAAACAAATTTTAGGTGAATACGACGGAAAGGAAAAGGTACTTTCACCAGGGATAAAATATAAACATTATGCACCAACTACAAAATGTACGTTAGTATATAGCATAAATAATGAAAAAATGGTAAAGAAAATAAAAGAACTTGCACATGTGAAAAATGTTGTAGTTCTATGTAAAGGAGAAAACCAAGGAAAATATAAAGGGCTAGATACTTTAAATATGGGAAATACATTAGAAGAGATAAGTAGAAATATATTTATGCTTTTAAGGGAAGCGGATAAATTAGGTAAGCAAGAAATATTTATAGAAGGTGTAGAGCCAAAAGGTTTAGGCCTTGCAATTATGAACAGGCTAATTCGTGCATCAGGACATAATTATATAAAAATCTAAAAAAATAGTTGTAAAAAATACTATTAATTGATATACTTACTAATAGGTAAATTATTTTTAAGGAGGTTATTCGTAAATGGATGAAGAAAGAATAAATGGTGAGACAGAAGAACTGATTGATAATGAAGATATACAAGTGGAATCTATTGAGCAAGAGGAGATAAAGATATCAAATGAAGTAGTTGCAGCAATTGCAGGTAAAGCTGTTTCAGAGGTAGAAGGCGTTTATGGAATGGCTGGAGGAATTGCAGAAGTATTTAAAGGAAAGAAAAATTTAGCTAAAGGAATAAAAGTAGAAGTAGGAGAAAAAGAAACAAAAATAGATGTAAATATTATTGTAGAATATGGAGTTAGAATTCCAGATATAGCATTTGAAATTCAAAACAGGGTAAAAAAAGCAGTAGAAACAATGACAGGACTAACAGTATCTGCTGTAAATATTCATGTACAAGGAATAAACACTGAGGATAATAAAGAAAAAGATGTTGAAGAAACAGAACAAATATAGAATAAAATAAAAAATA